>PVIC010008178.1:0-48894 GCA_004025085.1 Thryonomys swinderianus
AGGAAGGAAGGAAGGAAGGAAGGAAGGAAGGAAGGAAGGAAGGAAGGAAGGAAGGAAGATTCTTTACATGCTACTCATCTCCAGGAAATCAAAACCCCTAGCGAATAATGAACATGCTCTAAGCAAAAAAGAAACAACTATTTACAATGATCACTCCAACACCAACCATGTACCATATTTCCAGAATACATGCAAGTCATGTGGCCCTTAAGAGGGAGCACTACTTTACATCATTGGAGTTAAGTCACGTATGTTAGCGAGTGCTATGAATAGAACTGAGAATGAAATAACAAAAAAAAAACCAAAACGTGAGTGCTAAGTTTGCTAACGACAACGTTCAGAATGAATCGTAAGGATCTGGCAGTGACTGGTTACTGCACATCGCTATGGAAATGAGAGCACATCTAAAACACAGAGTGGATTTTCAAAGGGAAGTGAAATTGAGATAGTCCAAGCTGGATCTCTACGACCATGAGCGACTGGCTTGTTCATCGACGCCCCGGGAGTGAAAGGCGCTGGGGCTGCCGGGCCTTCCTCACGTCGGGCCCGCAAAGCGAGGCTGCTGTGGGTACTCGCGCTGCCAGGAGGCAGGTGAGAGGAATGAAGAGACTTCAGGCCCCAAGTGAATGTCAGCTGGCCCAAACTGCTCGCTTCTCACGGGGCCCTTTGACAAGCACGACCTAGAAACCAGCCCATCTTGAGACTGAAGACGGACTGTGCTTCTCTGCTTCAGCGTAGACAGAAGGCGCCTGGCTTCGATGAGAGGAATCCCAGACGCGGTGGCACCTGTAAGTCATAGGCTAAATGCTGATACTGGTGATAGAAGGACAAGGTGTTTTAAGGGTCATAGTTCCATGCTATCTTTCTGAAGTGTTTTGCATTTTAGGGAGATAACGCTTAAATTTTTAGACATGTGGATCCCAAATCATTAGGCACCATAGTGACATACAAACTCCGTAAAATGTGTATCCATAAATAAACACAATAAAATAGATTTCCACGATATTCCTCCCTGTGCTGCCTCACCATTCAGATCACTCACGCTCTGCAAACTCTTACTGTCAATGCGAATCCCGTACTTCACCGGTCGGCAAAGCCTGTGCTCACAGGGAGGCAGGCGGCCTACTTCCGGCCCTTCTGCTAATTATGCGTCTGTCACTCAACTCAAACCTGCCCCCCCCCCCCAGGGTGGAAAGAAGAGCTCGCAGCTCTTTTCCTTCCACGGAACAGACGGAGAAAGAGAGTCACAGTGACAGCAAAGGCACAGGCACAGATCACTTATCAAGAGAACTATTCTGCTATTGTTAGAATAGCTGCAATTCCTCTTACCTGGACTTTTACCCAGAAACTACATTACAATTTATCCATTCAACCCACCCAGCCACCCAGCCACCCATCCATCCATCATTCATTCAGTCAACAAATTAGGTAGGCACTGAGTTCAAAATGAGTATTATTATTGAGGGAGGTATTATAAAAATATAAGAACACCATAACTACCTATAATCACATGAGATATATTTATCTTTAGTTAGAGATAAAACCAATTGAGAAAGCAAAAGCATGTAATTTTAACTTATCAAATTCATTTAGGATTTTTCAAAGGTAAAATATCTGAGTTCAAGGGAAAAGACATGCTGGTATTCTCCCAGAATGAGGTTATTATAGGTTTATCAAGCTTTATAGAATCAATTTGGCAACTAACTTGAAGCTCTGCAGGATAAAAATCAATCTCTCTTGTTTTCATTTATATCCCTGCTGATTAACATAGTGTTTTGGTATATGGTAATGGTTCAAGACTTAAACAAATAATGAATGAATGATTAGGTAAATATTATGAGCCTTAATGGAATTCACCCCCATTCACTCAGTTATACTTTTTCTGAAAAATTACCCTCATGAGAAATGAGGTCAAAAGTTCACACGTACTGCTGTTTAACACAGTGATATAAACACTAATAGTAAAATAATCAGTATAACCCCAATGCTCGATAATATGGACTTGGGTGGGAAAAATTTTTTGGCAGTCTCTAAAATTATACTAAAAGAAAAATATTTTACTAATTTTAAAAATATTTTATTTTACTTTACTTTTACTATTTCATTTCATTTCATATCATTTCATTTCATTTCATTCTGGATACAGGGTCTCACTTTGTAGTTCAGTAGGGCCCTGAGCTCATGATGCAGCCCAGGCAAGCCTACACTCAGCAATCTTCCTGCCTCTGCTTCCCGAGGGCTAAGATTACAGGCATGAGCCACCATGCCCAGCACTATTAATTATTTTAAAACTAGTACAGTTTTATGTTAATTTTACATTTAAAAGAAAATTACAAATGATATTGTATATTTTACTACATTTCTGAATGTATATTTTAAATATCTTTTCTGAAGGTATATATGCAGAGAAAAATGAAAAGGACCCCAATGGTATCTCTTTCCAACTTCGGTTTGTTGTTTTTTTTTTTTAATATAAAAACTAAGCAGATATTTACAAATTCTCAGTTTAAAATTAAGCATATTTACTACTTTAAAAATAATTTTATCATTCAGTTTTGGACAGAGAAATAATGCAAGCTTATTGTAAAAATATCAAGAACTAAAGATATTTTTGAAAAAGACAGAAAATTATTTGCAATTCCAACTAATATCCATTCTGGTTGATTTACAAATCAAGAATGGGGCTGGGGATTTAGCTCAGTAGTTCTGGCGTCTGCCTAGAAAACTCAAGGTCCTGAGTTCAGTCCCTGGTAATCACATACCACAATGTCAGACGTGGTGACTCCTCCTCACCAGCAGTTAGTACCACTTACCACAGTGCTGGGCATGGTGTCTCATGCCCATAACCCTAGCACTCAGGAAGCAGAGGCAGGAGAATTGCTGTGGATTTGAGCTAGCCTGGGCTACCTAGTGAGTTCAGGGCCAGCCTGAACTACAGAGCAAGACCCTGTCTCAAACAGACAAACAAACTCAAAATGACAGATACAATAATCAACACCGACCACTAAGTAATAGCACAGGCTACCAGAAAAAAGTACAAATATGTTCAGTCATGGATTTTTTTTAGTGTACTGGTGCTAACTACTATACTCTCAGTGCATACTTAAGCATGGAAATAATGTAGAAAAATGTTTATGTATTTTATACCGGAGTAAAGACTAATTATTAAATAATATTTCATATTATTTCAATCTTCCAGAGAACAAATGACCCCTAACTTAGATAAACTGTGAAAGATCATATTTTTCTCAGTCCTCTCAAAGCACAGTACTGTCTCTTTCATCACTTAAACAGCATGTCCCACTTGAACAGGACATAATTTCTGAATTAAATTGTGTACCACATAATTGAATAAGGATCTGAGTCAACTAAAAGCAAAACAAAAGCACAAAAATCTGTCTAAATGACTCTTTCTTACAATGTGCTTCCTATTTAAGAGAATTACCTATTATGAATTGTTGGGCTATGCTATGCATGTGTCACTGTAATGTGATGTCTTTAACTCTTTCTGGAAGATGCCTAGAGAATAGCTGTATCAAATGGATTTTCTAGTTGTAGTTTTTTAGGGATTACTTAGCAGTTGTACTAGTTTACAATGCCACCAACAAGGCAGAAGAGCTCCTTTGCCTCCACAGCCTTATAGGCCATTATTATTGATTTCTTAATGACAGCCATGCTTTCTGGAGCGAGGTATAATCCCATAGCTAAATCCTGGGAGCAACCTAGATATTCACTAAAAGATAAATGGATAGAAAAACCACATCTTTATCCAGCCTCCGATTGATGAGTATTACTCTGTCTTAAAGAATAAGTTTGAATCATTTATACTCAAAAGGACGAATCTTCAGGACTTACTCAAAAGTGAAATACATAAGTCACAGATGTGTAAATATCAAATCTGTTCTTTGGTATGGGAAACTGAAGATGTTAATGAGTTCTACAATGTACGCTGGATATTGTAAAACAGAAAATATTCCAAGGGAAATGTGGTAGAGGGGTGAGCAATGAGGGGTAGAGAAAGAATGTTATGATAATAAAAAAAGGAAAACAAAGCTTAGTCTTGGGGGTGGGGAGGAGTGAGATGGATAGGGGAATGGGAAAAAATGAGAATTAAATTGTGTAATATACTGGCGCTAATTCCCAATATTGAGTACATGATGTGTATATACAACATACCAATAAAGATAAAAATTTTAAAAAATAAGAAAAAAGATAAATAATGTGCTATTTATACAAATGAATTTCTACTGTGTCATAAGAATATAAATGAGTCATTTGCATGAACAAGGAAATAATCTGTGACCATGTTAAATGAAATAAATCAGGCATACAAGCTTAAATATCCCATGTTTTCTCTTATATGCGGAACACAAAATATAAAGAACAAAATAAAAGACAGGTAATAGGAAATAGACGTTACATAAAAGAGGAGACCAAGAGACAGAGGACGAAGACAGAGCCAACAGCAAAAAATCAAGATGTGCAATGTATGTGTATAAAACTCTGCATGAAGAATATAATCATAATGTACCACAGACATGTACTAATTAAACAACAAATAAAATAGAATTAAAATGAGAGTAGAAAATGTCACTTTTCATCTTGCCTAATTAGGAATGATAAACTCAAAATTGGTTAAATATCTTTATATTTAAGATCTACGTTAATACCCACTCAGAGGTCAAGAAGACTTCATGGGCAATCGTTCAGGGTTGGGATGTGGAGAACCAAGGCGTCAAACGCAGTAAAGCTGTGCGTGGACGAGTGTGAATACCAAGAATACCAGCCTACGACTGCAATGCACAGTGACTGGCGAACTGCGGAGCACGCCTTCTAGTCCTACAGGCACAGCGGCACAGGCGCCTCCCCTACAGACACGAGCACAGACGGAAAACCCAGGTCCGAACGCGCAATGCTGCACGAGCTGTCACGCGGACGGCGGTGCAGGTGAGGCTCTCTGCTTGCTAAGCGAAGCATCTTACTTTCTCTCGTCAAGCAGACAACTCGCCACAGGGAAAGGCAATGCGTTAGTTGCACGGGGGGCCGTGGAAGCCGAGGTTTTCTGTGCTGAACAGATGAAATGAAACTGTGTTTGAACAAGGTCTTTAGAAAAGCTCAGTATTCATTAGGCGGAAAGGGACATAACCCTCCGCAGGAAGTGGAAATCTGATGGTCTAATGCAGAAGTCACCGAAGTTTTTCTTTAAGGTTCAGAAAATAATAAATATCTGAAGACTTTCAGGCCTTACAGATTCTAGTGCAACTATTCAATGCTACACTTGCAGCATCAAAAATATGAAAACGAATGAGTGGAGCTGTATTCCTACAGAATCTACTTATAAATAGTGTGAATGGACTTTCTCCTGTTACATGTTGGATATATATTTATTCTTTTGAAGTTCTTCAGCTATTAAAATATAACAAACAGTCTTAGCTCATGGGTTAAACGAAGACAGAACAGGCTGGGTTTGTTCTGCCAACTGCATTTTGCTGGCCTTTGGTCTCACTGGAGGAAAGGCACACACCCAGGGAACAGCACACACGAAAACATCAAATATCTGAATCAGTGGCTCATTTCTACCTGATACAACATTTCCAGTTTGTAATAATTCCTTTGTAATACCCCTTTGTCTATCTGCAGTGAGCTTCATAGACAGTATCTCCTCTCATATATAATTTTACATAAGAAGCTATGTGAAATAAAAAGTCTACATTGTATTAAAATAATATATTTATCATAATGGGCTCTTTGAATTTAACCATATTAAGGGATGTGATGAAGCGGTCCAAGGCTTACATGTTCTGATGTTGATTATGTTTCAATTTAATTTAGAGACCACATACCACTTCTCACAAGAAGCACAGGAAAACAAAGGCGTAGACACAGTATGGATCTTGAATTCAAAGTGAGTTTTAGAACAAGGAGTAACAGGTCATTTGTATACGAGATGAATCTCATGGAAATACCTCCAGCTAAAAGGCAGATAATATGACAAAGAAAATTACAGAAAACAGAGGCCGAGAAAATAAGAATGTCATATTCTTACAAATAAACTTGGCATTACTTTTCTGTTTCATGTCATTGTAATCCTGTTTGATATAAGGCATTACTTGAGGAAATCTTTATGTCCACGCTGATTTAAAAATGAGAGTGTATGTATCAAAACAACGCATGGTACCCCAAAATATGTACAACTTTTGTTTTTATGTACGAGTTAAAATAAATTAAGAGTAAATAAAAGCATTCCAGTGAGTTTCCTAGGTAACTAGCTAGATATCATCGGTCTACTCTATATTTCCCTGTCTTACTTCTTTCTACCCCTGCTTATAATTTCCTTCAGGTAAAGGCATAAATTTGGTATTTACTACTTCAAAATTGAATCATTTGCTAGAAAACAGGGAATGGTAAATTAATTTAAGATAAACAGCTATTTCAGGGGTTATGAAGTATAGAAAATTTCCAGGGCAATATTAAACTAATATTTCAAGGATAAAATGATACCAGGTAGTCTACACAAAATAAAATTTATATTGTGGGGCTGGAGATTTAGCTCAGCGGTTCCGGCGCCTGCCTCGCAAGCGCAAGGACCTGAGTTCGATCCTGGTAACCACATACAACGCTGGCCGTGGTGACTCACGCCCACCAGCCATCAATACCGCATACCACAGTGCCGGCCGTGATGGCTCAAGCCTGTCATCCCAGCACTCGGGAGGCAGAGGCAGGAGGACTGCTGAGTTCAAGGCTTGCCTGAGCTACACAGTGAGCTCAGAGCCAGCCTGAACTACAAAGCGAGACCCTGTCTCAAAACAAAACAAAACAAAATTTGTATTGTTTCATAAAGTCTTTTACAAGTTTAAATATCTTTTTTTTTTTTTTTTTGAGACAGGGTCTCACTTTGTAGTTCAGGCTGGCCCAGAGCTCACTATGTAGCTCAGGCAAGCCTCGAACTCACAGCAATCCTGATTCTGCCCCACAACCCTGTGCTGGCATTATACCCATGAGCCACTGCTCCCAGCATTGTGGTATGTGGTACTGATTGCCGGTGGGCATGAGTCACATGCCCAGTATGTTGTATGTGGTTACCAGGGATCAAACTCAAGGACCCTGCACTTGCGAGGCAGGCACCACAGCCACTGAGCTAAATCTCCAGCCCCAAGTTAAAATATCTGAATACAATAAATGGAATATTTTAAAATTTATTTTTATCTTTATTGGTACATTGTATACACACATCATGATCACACTCAGTTTTGGCAATTTAACTTTATCAATTAAATTTGGTGAGATTCCTGGATTTCATGTTTTTAGGAATTTAAAATATATGTTCTACGTTCTTTAGCCATGCCTATACCTCCCTTTTTCACTGCTGACTGTAGTCAACAAAGTATTGTATATTTCAAAGTACTTAAAAGGGTGGGTTTTGAATGTACTCACTGCAAAGGAATGATAAGCATTTGAGTTGACAGATATGCTAATTAGCCTAATTTGATCATTCCACACTATATACAGGTATGAAAATATCACACTGCACATCTATCTATATCTACATCTAAATCTAAATGCGTTATCTATGCTATTTGCCAGTAAGTAAAATTTAAAATACACTAACACTTAAAAGCAGACAAGAGAACCTTGCAGGAATACCTGTAACCGGAGCTGTAACGAGGAGCCCGTTCAGACCCAGGTCTCAGAGGTCTCCACAGGGAGCCCGGACGGGAGAGCTGTATCTTGACACAGGGGAACAGCAGCCCGAGGGCGGCATCTGCCCAAGGGGAAGTAACTCCTGATACAACTCCCAACAGAACGAAGTGCAGGGCTCCCTTGATTAATGCTGGAATGCATTCCTTGAAACTTAGCGATTATTACTTACAAAACACTGTCTTGTTCGCAAATCTGAGCTGGACTTTAGGTTCAGAGAATTATTAACTGTCGACTATCCCTTGTTGCACACACATGTGCAGGATGCCGTCTCCAACTGTGGTAGCCACAGGGGCGGGATTTCTGGTCCAGAGCTTCTCCGTGCACTACGCTACGTGTGACAGCACTGGCCCCTGGGCCTGAATGCCGGCACCACTCTCCAATCCTCGTCAACACATCAATGCCTCCTTATTTACTAAAATATTTTCTAGTGCCCCTCTCTGCTTTTCTGCCTTTGGAGAAAAGTGGTAGTGTTCATCATGAATAAAAATGAAGTTCATGTAAGTTTTTTATAAGATCTAACCATGTGCATGCTCAATGGCTCTCTGTCGGTGACCACGGGTCATGATGTTGAGCAGTGAGAGCGGAGGGCACAGGGCAATCGGAATGTGACTAACTCAGCTCTGCACTCAGAGGCAGGGCCAGTGCGGGCACAAACTGAACAACCGCGAACATGTCTCTTCCTTCTCTAAACCTCAGTTCCTCCACTGGAAAATATACTAGGTGGCCACTCATTTCCGATCCAGTTCTGACATTGTAAAACATTTAGATGCTTTTAGGAAATTAAAAAAACAAAGAGAGAAGCTTGGAAAAGAAAACCAGATGAAACTACATTCGTAACAGAGCAAACAAAATCAGGAAAAGAAGAAAAAATGGGCAACGCAGATGGTGGAAACAAAGAGAGAGAGATGTGATTCTTGGCATGAGAGATACATGGGCAGAGAGAACCCGTGTGTGAAATTCACAGATATTCAGCAACATGAAATGATGTTCTTGGGCGAAAGACCGTGTCTCTATGTATTATTTTGTACCAATATTAGCCTTACAATATATGGGGTCCAATTCTGTATCGTAAACAATGCGGAGCTGAATCCAACTTGCAAATATTACAAGTTATAGGGTCTAAGAGCAGGTTGTGTGAGTGCCGCGGGAATCAGTTCCAACCACCACAACTGAGTACTTTTTAACTCAGTGGGACAGGAAAGGGATCTTCTGGGGTCCAACTCAGGGTTCCTGAGACTGGAAAATAATGCAGAATTGGGGTGCCAGGCCTCTCGGAAGGGTAAAAGGCTCCGATACATTAAAAAAAAAATCCTGCTAAATTAGAGAATTACAGAAGTGTGCTATGGGGGGGGGGGTTCTAGCTCCCAGTTTATCTCAAAGCAAGCCATTGTGAAGATGTTCTGGAAAGAATAAGGGAGTCATCTACACTTTTATCTTTGAAAGACCTTCTGTCCTTGTCAGTAGTGTGATCACATACAAGTCAGTTAGCCTGCTTCCACAACAGTAATATGAGGGTTACACGGGGCTGGACACATAGCTCAGTGGCTCCGGCGCCTGCCTCGCAAGCGCAAGGCCCTGAGTTCGATCCCGGTGACCACATACAATGCTGGCCGTGGAGACTCACGCTCACCAGCCATCAATACCACATACCACGGTGCCGGGCGTGGTGGCTCACGGTTGTAATCTCAGGACTTGGGAGGCAGAGGCAGGAGGATTGCTGAGTTCGAGGCTTGCCTGGACTCCATAGTGAGCTCAGGGCCAGCCTGAACTACAAAGCAAGACCCTGTCTCAAAAAAAAAAAAAAAAAAAATGAGGAGTACAATGGCACCCAGTCAGTGTTGTAGGGAGGATTTAAATAAATGACTAACAAGGTACCTTGTAGGCCTCAGGAGCGCCCAGTAAACAACACCCACCTTTGCCCTTTTCCTTCCTATCCGGTGCTTGCATCTCGCCCTCAGCCTTGGCGAGTGCTTTGCTGAGGTCATCATCCAGGAACGTGGGTGCCAGGAGTGCGGGCTACGTGGCTTCAGGTCCACCACAGGAATGCTTAGAACTTTAATTCTCTCTGTAACTTCTACTTTCCTTAGCCACGAGTGGCTGGTGTTTCCCAGAAACTAGAAACGTCGCTCCCCCATGGGGAGGGGCTCTCTTTCTTAAAGGAGTCAGTCAAGGGAGGAACACCGTGAGGACAAGCAGTCAGATCCTCGTGCCTGGCAGGAGCAGAGGCTGAGATTTCAGCCCAGGGCCACCGGGCACTCTCGGCAAAACCTTCGGGTGCACAAACTGCTGCAAACTGCTCTCTACGGAGTCGCTGCAAAGCGATTGTGAGGGGAGGTCGCAGAGCTCTGCCCGTTCTCCCAGTGCCGTCGCTGTCACAGAATGATACTAGCAAATCTTTCACCCTCTCCTTGTGCTTGAACACCATTCATAGCAGTGACGTTTCACCAGCACCATTCTATCCTACCTGAGTGTGTGTGTGTGTGTGTGTGTGTGTGTGTGCAAACAAATATAAATCTCCGAGAACCCAAGGGCAAAGTGTCACTCTGGCATCAGCGTTACGTGGTCCTACGCCAAGAGTTTCTGGACAGTGGCCCAGTTTAACCTTCATCATTATAAGGCAGCCATAAAAAATTCAGTAAGCAAATTAGAAATTCTCATGAAAGAGCAAAATACCACTGACAAATTTGTAGGATAAGTTCTTTGGGTTAAAGGAACATTCCATTTGGATATTATGGATAATAATAAATACCATTTGCTGTTCGAAGTGCACTGGTTGGGGTCTCCATTTACTGTTTTCAGTTCTTGTTACATTTCTTCGCAATATGAGTTTCATGTCCAAGTTTTTCATAGTAGACAGAGGAGGCTGATAGAGGTTAACACCTACAGAGTTCAAATTTAGGATTGTGTGACACGAAAGCACAGATCCTTGCAAAAGGGGTTTCTATTCACTGATGGATGTCATTTGATAGAGTCATAGAATATTAGCAGTTGAAGAGATTTCAGGGTTCACACGGCGGAAGCCAGTAATCCTAGAAGGTGAGGCTCAGATGGATTCACTGAGTGGGAGGCTTCACCTAGAGAAGTCAGCAGAACAGGGCCACAAAGCCGGCAGTGACTCTGCGCTTTAGACTCGGTGTAGTCCCCACTGAGGCTCGCCCGGGGCCTGTGGCTCCCGCTCTGCTCCAGGCCCCTCCGGCTGGCTAATGAGCCTACAGCACCCCGTGCTCTGGGCAGAAAGAATTCTATGCAGTGCTGCAGAAGCACCAGCGCAGGGTGTAAACTGTAAGATTTCTATTTCTGGGCCGGAGGGTTAGCTCAGGGGTTCCGGCGCCTGCCTCGCAAGCGCAAGGTCCTGAGTTCGATCCCCGGTAACCACATACAATGCTGGGTGTGGAGACTCATGCCCACCAGCCATCAATGCTACATACCACAGTGCTGGGCGTGGTGGCTCACGCCTGTCATCCCAGCACTCGGGAGGCAGAGGCAGGAGGATTGCTGAGTTCGAGGCTTGCCTGGGCTACACAGTGAGCTCAGGGCCAGCCTGGACTACAAAGCGAGACCCTGTCTCAAAAAAAAAAAAAAAAAAAAAAAAGATTTCTATTTCTACTCAAAAAGTTTACCTTATTTTATCTATTTAATAAACACTTTTGTTTTTATTTTATTTTTTCAGGATTCTGATGACTGCAGCTCAAGCGTCACCACTTCTAATAAACTCTCACTGACTTACCTCTTCTTTTCCAAGCCAGTCAGGAGTAATGACTGAAGGAACAGGTTACTAAGGATCGTGTTGGTTTGTATAGACTTGTTCTTCACATCTTCCTTGATCTCCCGGTCTGTGAAAGCACCGTGGAAAGCAGTGTGCATGCAAGACCATCATCATTCCTCCTACTGTATGATGCAGGTACTATTTCACCTCCATTTTACAAACATAAAAACGGGGCATAAAGGGATGGAATATCTTTTCTACAGAGTATCTTATAATGATATAATTCTGTGTATATAACGATCTCCCTGCTACACGCTCTGTGCCACTTTAGGCTGTGAGCCGTACAGCGACAGGAAGGACCCTGCTTCATTTATCATTCTATCCACAGGCTACGAAAGTTTGCCACGCAGTCTGAGGTGGAGTATCAGATCGCTGCACAAACAGGGGCAGAGTAAAGAGCGAAAGAAGAGAGACACAGAGAAATCTGGTCCCCGAGGCTCTAGGGCCCCGGGCCGGCTCTCCGGGTCCCGGCCCCCGCCATGATGGGCACGTTGCTTCTCACAGTCAACACTAACATCCTTCACGGGCCTTGGAGGACCTGTTTCCGGACACTAGAACTTCCCATTTTTCCACCTATTAGTATGGTCATATTAACTCGACAGATCCAAATAAAAGGAAAACTTATTTGAGAAGAGGCAAATGCTATTTTTTAAACCCGCTAAAAAAAAAAAATAACATAATGACAGTCTTGTTAGCACAGAGTACCCCAAGGAACAGAATCCTGGCACAAAGTCCTGGGAGGAACTCAAATCATCGCCATAGCCCTCTATTCTGGAAGCCAGAAATCACACTGCTGATTTCTACAAAATATAGCAAGTATCTCCTTGGGCAAGATCCCAGGCCCTAATGCTTAACATCCCTCAGGCACATTCGGTGCCTCCTGTGGTCCCTGGGCCACTCTGAAACATCCACCACCTTTCCACTGTTATAAGAGGAGTCTAACACTGAGTACCAGCACCTTCTGTTATTGGAAAACTACTATTACCTACCGTTTTGCAATAATCTGGATATCAAGAAATTAAAAGGGAAGAATGATATTACAAAGATCGCAAAACATCCAGTTTTGATGGACACATGCATACAAATAGACACATGCATACAGAAAGACATATTATGCCCTTTTTTGTGATATAGTAGACAAGTATATAATACTTAGACACTTCTGCACAAAATGTAATATTCCATAAATGCCTATGAATGAGTTCAAACATATACATAGTAGGTAGCTATTAATGTTTGCTAGCACCTACCAGAAGTTAAATAAATATGTCTCATGGAAAAATGCTTTGTAGGAAAAGAATGAAACATTATTTTTAAAACAAACTAATATTTTCTCAGTGCTAAAACAGAAATAATATATAACTTTAATTTTGTGTGTATGTGTGTATACATATAAACATATACATGAAAAATGTTAAATATATGGAATTAGGTACTATGGAAATATTCGAATGTATTTAAATCTATGTACACATATACATTTATTGAAATTATTCAATATGCTATGTTTAAATGGGTACAGATATGAGTAAGGGACTTATCAATGTTTTATGGTAGTACTTTCACAGATCTAGGATGACAACATGTAAAGGTTCAAGTAAGAGAAAAATGCCACAATATTGAAAATCTTAAACCATATGATATCAATGCTCCAATGCCTGGAGGTCACCTTCTTGCCAATAATAAATATATGTGGATGAAAGAGAAAATGTATGGAAATGTATATACAAAAGAGGGGAGGGGAAACAGGGCTGTCTCACTCTACTCCCCCTCATGCGTCCCTGGATGTGATTATAAATACAGAGAGCCTATTTAAATACTTTAAATTATTAAATGGCTATAAATTTCAGGCAAGTAGGGGTCTGACTTGAAAATCAAGGAAGGGAACAGTTTCGTTTAATTGAAGATGTATCTGAATTTTTAGTATGGTTAATACAATGTAATATTAGATCTTTGGCATTGGAATTATGACTTATGACATAAAAGCATATTACATTTCAGATGACAGAATCAGAACAGAGTAAGTTTGTTTTGTCTACTTTATGCAAAAAGAAAACCAAGTCACTTGCTTATTATTAAGTTAGTCTTCCTATCCTATGAACCTATGTGAGTCTCAAGAATGTAATACATATATCCTAAAGAATTTTGATGATTGGTTAATGGGCATGCAGATTTTTTCAAAGTTCTTGTGACCATTTATTCAGTTTGCAATTCAGGTCAACTTTTAAAAATAACTGCATTTGTGAATGTCAGTCTTTTATTTTGAATGAACTAATTTCTAAATAAAGATGGTAAAATGCTTTGTATCTCTAAGCAAAGCTGAAAATTTTCTATCAGTGCATCAGTGTGTAAGTAACTGTATAATGAAGAGCCGGTAAAATATGATATTCTTGGAAGTACATTTTAAAAACTATTACTAAAATAGAAATGTCATCTATACCTCTCAGATCATAACATTTTATTCACGATCAATATCTACTCCTCAATTATGATAAAACACTGAAATAGAGATTATTTTTGCAAATGTAGCTCTTTTCTTTTTAAAGTACATGTAAGAACAATCCCTGTTTCGTGTTTATCATAGTAGCTACAGGTGCATTTTACTTATATTTTTAACATTCATAGGAAGGAGGTTTCAAGCATTTTAAAAATAAGCCAGCCTAATTTCTGGTAAAATCCTAGTAGGTTGGGGGCAAAGATAAGTTAGGAATCAGTGAAAGCAATGCACACATCTGCTTCATAAATGGATTATGAGACAAAATTATAGTTTTTAATATAAATAGCCTTATTGCTTCCTTATAAGTGAAAAGTTTCATTATTTTATTCTAAATGTAACCATTTATCTTGTTCCCAATTATTCTTTTCATTTATAAAAATTATTTAGTATAAACAAATTTCCTTCTTCATAACTGGTAAGGTATTCAGTAAACTCAATAAAATACTTAAAATCATTCTTTACTGTAGCTGAAGAATACAAGTTCCTTTCTCTTTAAAGATAGAAAATATCCACGTGTATTTTTTATAACTGAATTCTTTAAAGATAGAAAATCTTTAATTAGAACTTATTTTCTCTTTTTCTGAAAAATAATCATTTTCAAAGTAGGCAAGACAGACTAGAAAAGTGAATGCTGAGCCGTAAGAGTCCCGCAGGAGAACACGCCGCGGGACGGTCAGACCATGGGCGGGCACAGCCAGCTGAAGTCAGGTCAAGTCGCTGGGAGGGAGCTGAGCGCACGGCCCGGGTCCCGCCAGCCCACCCAGGCGCAAGCCCACACCACGCGTGGAGGCGCCGGGATTCGGGGCCTGACGTTTTCCAGTCGGAGCAAAGTTTCTAAACCGCGCGGCCCTGGCGCAGCTTCGTCACCGGGAGGAGGCTCACCTGCGCGGGGCCGAACCAGGCGCGCGGGCAGGCGCGGGGCTCCCCGCCAGCCCCTTCGCCTCGGCCGCTCGTCCTGTGCGCGCTCTTCCGCACGCCGTCCCGCAAGGCGACCGGCTGGGTCCCGTTCGAAGCCGAGCCCCCGGGTCCCGGAGGGGGCCCGGTCCGAGAGCCGCACCCGAGCGCCCGGGGCTCCCTCGGCCAGCCGCAGGCGCAGCGGGCGTCCCCGACGAGCGCGGGCGCGCTCCTGCCGGCCTCGGCGCCTGCGGACCCCCGGCTGCAGCCGTGCCGCGCGGCGAGGGGCGCGCTCATGCTGCAGGGTGCCCGCTGGCGTCCGCGGCCGGCCGTGCGCAGAGGCGCCTCCCTCGCGCCCTTCTCCCCGGGCAGCTGCGGAAGCCTCTGCGCCGCGGGGCGCCCGCTGTCTGTGGCAGCTGCTGCGAGCGGGGCGTCGCGGGGCCAGCTCCGCGCAGCACTCTCGGGCCGGTGGCTCTGTCAATAGATGACTCAACTCGCAGGGCAACTTGACAGGGTCCCCGCTCTAGGCAGAAGCAATCAATGCCCCGCACAGCCGGGCGCGGGCGCCGTGTCACGAGCGCTCCTGACGCAGCCCCACAGGGAAGGGCACTCTTCACAGTCCAGCACCTGCTTCTCCCTCCGCTCCCCGATCCCCACGCCAAATAAAAACCCCAGGACAAAGGCCTTCTTGTCCAACTAGCAGGACCTTTCCTTCCAGAACCGATGCACCTAGGGCGAAGCACCGGAGTACCAGTCATTTAAAAAGATGGGAAAATGAACCCGTACAAGGATTTTCAGTGTTTCCAGGAATCGCTCGCTGAAGGGAGAACTCACTAGGACACAGACCGAATTAGAGGATAACTAAATAAGGGCCCTGTAGTAACTGTAAAATTATCAACGAACTTTTACAAAATTACCAAGTTTTCTCACTAGAGTCCTTTAAGATTTGGAACTTTGATCGGGTTTAAAGCACAATTATGTATTGCAATGCAAATTGAATACATAAATATAGTCTTTATGGATGAATAGCTATTAATTTTTTTCTTTTCCACAGTGAGGCAATTTTCAAAGTTCCAGACTGATGGGCTGGCTTATTTCAAAACAGTATTTTCCCTTACCCCAAATTATTCTGAGGATTTCCTTTCCAATACTTTGCCACAACAAATACATTCACCACAGAGAGAGCCTGCATTTTAAAGTGAAAGATGTATCCAACCCTGCCATGCAATATTTTGTTTTTCCAAGAGAGGTTTTCAATATCTTATACTAAATAATGAGTGAAATCCATCCATTTTAAAGCAACTGGCTTCCAAAGAGGACATGATTATTTTAAAAGAAGAGTATGTTTGCTGAGTTCATACTATTTTTAGTAAAACAAAAAAGACTTAAGTCTGAACACACTTAGAATTTTCATTCTTTTTTATTTTAGGGATAGCTTTTCTTTTTTTTTTTTTAACCATTATGACATTCCTTGCTTTTTATTTTCATTAGTACATCCCTGTGGCACATAATGATTACATCATCATGGGGGGTTTGCTAAATATCAGATTGCAAGGATACTTGGATCTCGCAAGTCTACAGCAGCACAACTCATAATAGGTAAATCTTGGAAGTGCCTACCTCCACAGATGAATGGATATAGAAAACGCGGTGGTTAAGTGAATTCTTATGTCCTTTAAAACTCCCTGTCTATTGTCAAAACGTCTATCCCTATCAAAACTTTCTATGAAATACCTGTGGTTTGATTTGATTGCAACAAGAGTTGCCATACATGCAGGGGCAAAAATGATATAATCTCATGACCTAAATAGTTTAGTTGTAGACAACCACATGTCAACAGATCTCCTTTCTCCAGTGATCTGGTGACAGGGCAAAATAAGCCACTTTGATGCCTGAGTTGGGCAAGGTTCCTATTACAGGGTCCATGTACCCTAAATCCCAATTCCAGGGCATCATGATCAAAGCATTAATGGATTTAATATCCTAGAGGGAAGGAAATGTTATCTTTTTACATTTGTATCTACAAAAAGATATTTTCCAAATCTACCCAGGAGCTGGTGTAAGTATTCTGCCTGACAGAGAAGGCACTGAAAATACTTTTTTTAAAAAATGAGAAATCCTCATATACATGTCTGAGGCACTAGCCCCGATTTATGCTATGACCATTCTTCCCAGGTGTCTAACATGCAGTCCAGCATATATCACGTATGAGGTGGTTTTCCCCTCCTGTTTCCTATCTCTTTTCTTTCTTCTCTCTTTAATCTCCCCTTTCTCTCTCACTGACGAATACATGGTTATGGTGATACTTAAAAATACTCCATACAGGGGCCGGAGGGTTAGCTCAGTGGTTCCGGCGCCTGCCTCGCAAGCACAAGGTCCTGAGTTCGATCCCCGGTAACCACATAGAATGCTGGGCGTGGAGACTCACACCCACCAGCCATCAATGCCACATACCACAGTGCCGGGCATGGTGGCTCACGCCTGTCATCCCAGCACTCGGGAGGCAGAGGCAGGAGGATTGCTGAGTTCGCGGCGGCTTGCCTGGGCACCATAGTGAGCTCAGGGCCAGCCTGAACTACGAGACCCTGTCTCAAAATAAATAAATAAATACATACATACATACTCCATACATAAACCACTTCTTTGATGTTAACTTCAGTCATAGTTCGAAGACAGTGTTCTCAAGGAAACTTGTCAAAAAAGAAAACACGAAGGAGGTTTGAACTAGCAAAAACAGCAGAACTATGAAAACTATTTACTCCGGGAAGAGGTCCCATGAGTTAGGAATCAATGCCCAAAGCCGGTAAAAGTGGGATAAACATATCCCAGACTGCACTCAGTTGGAAAAAGCAAGGAAATCCCCCCCCCTCAGTTTCTGTCTTCTTCACTTTGGATCAAGAGATGGTGCCTGGGAGGACGGGAGGCCAGATCCGCCCTAGAACTTCAGGCCTGGCTGGTGTGGCCGGGAAGCCCGGCTGGACTCTCCCCTTGACGGCTACGGCGGCGCCCGCACTCCCGCAGGAGAGCCCCGGGCGGGGAGAGTCTGGCGCGCTCCAGGCGGGCCTCGCCACAGGACTCCCTGGCGTCTCGGGGAGCACAGGCCTCCCTCACTCAGGACCCCAATTTCCTAACAGCACCGCGGCGTGCAGCCCGTGAGGGAAACTCTCTTGGGCGAGCCTCCTTAAGATATAAATCTCCGGGCCGGAGGGTTAGCTCAGTGGTTCCGGCGCCTGCCTCGCAAGCGCAAGGTCCTGAGTTCGGTCCCGGTGACCACACACAATGCTGGGCGCGGTGACTCACGCCCACCAGCCATCAATGCCACACACCACAGAGCCGGGCGTGGTGGCTCACGCCTGTCATCCCAGCACTCGGGAGGCAGAGGCAGGAGGATCGCTGAGTTCGAGGCTTGCCTGGGCTCCATAGTGAGCTCAGGGCCAGCCTGGACTACAAAGCGAGACCCTGTCTCAAAAAGCAAAACAAACAAACAAACAAAAAGATACAAATCTCCGCCGGGATCTTCATCTCTTACGAATGGGTTACTTGAAATGAGCTATTTCTTCCCACCACAAGATCCGTAAGGTCTCTGTCTTCCTAATTTCATTATGCAGTGTTTTAGAAAAATATTATCTAATGAGTCACCAATGTTACTTTCCTCAAAGATATCTAAAATCACATAACATTTCAGTAAGCTTCCTGAAAGACTATATTGAACTTATTTATTCACTGTATTATATGTAAAATAATTTCAACCTTTCATCTTCCTTTTTCCCAGAGAGAAATATTTTGCTTTTCAAACAGGACATTCGACTAAGAGAACAGATAAATATAATCAAATCACTCTCTATACTATGAGACAGACTCACTCATTAACAATAATCCGATTTGATCAACTGTAATTGGACAATTGTAATGACCGTAGGATGACATAAAATTCTGGTAAAATGAGAATTAGCAATGCGCTAGTACATATTCTACTCATCATTATGATTGAACGTGGGCAGATGGCACACAAAGCAATGCCTAGATGAGATATATCACACTGAACTTTCTTTGACCTGCACTGACTCCATAGAACAAGGATTTCTAAAGCAAGAATTTAAAACTAAGACCCTGCTTTCATTTGTTTAATAAAAATGAGGAGCAAAGATGAATCACTAAATACATTTTATTGCACTAAAATACGATGCAGCTTTTTTTCCAGATAAAATTTCTTTAGGCGCTCTGTGCACATGGGAAATGAAAATATTAATTACAACATAGACCTAAGTGCTTGCTAAATGATGACTGGAAAGCAGAAATGTTTTAGCAGCCATAAGATGTATGTTAAATACTTACAAAATGTTATATGCATTGCATTAGCTATAATTTCTCCTGATTTGAAAAGGAAAAACTACAGATTTTTTTAATCCGAAGAAGTCCTTATTTTTCTACATCTATTTGGCTAAGATAACCTCCAGATCTAGAGATACCTATATTTTGAAATTAAAGAGACAATAGAATTTAAATTTAAAATAGTTTAAATAAAATTATTTCAAAAATGCTTAACCCAATATAGAAATAAACCTTATGAGAGAAAACATAAATGGACTCAGTGTGGCAGATCACATGGTGAAAATATAGAGATTTAACCTGGACAGACACCTAGTGGGAAGAAGAAATGGTTCAAATTCTCAATATAACACTTGGTTTGGGATGTTGGCTATTGATAGAGAAGGACTTAATCCAAAGTACTGATTAAGACCCAATAATAAAATATCCTAAGTTCCCAATTTAGGAACTTTCAATGTGTGAACTCTCACAGATATAAATGGACCTCACACTAGGGACACACGTAGATGTGAGCGAGTCACGGCAGCGGCTCACACGTGTGCGTGACACTGTCACAACCGTACCGCTGTCCACTCGCTGTGCAGCTGGCAGGACGGTGTCCCGAATCGTCCGGTCGGGGATTTGCTGCATTTCCCGTATTTCCGTGTGCATTTCCGTCCCACGTTTCCATTTCTGTCAAAGGTGTGGAAGAGTCACTTTACTGGACTTGGGGACGTATCTGGAGGCTAACAGTCTCCAGAGCAGAATGTCCTGGTCAGTCACGGCCTTTCTACAGTTTGCAGGAAAAGCAGATTTATTATTCTCATCTGTCTAATAGCACTATTACAGAGATCGGAATAATAAGTGTGTGACATTCTTAGAGAGTCTAGAAAAGACACTAGTAAAAAGTTGATTATCACTTAAAATTTGCATATTTTAACAACTATTTTAGTTCTGATCAACACTGCTATAAGAACTATGCTCTCATCTGTTATGGATGAACTCACCGGTGAAGTTTTTGGGAGGTGACTGCGTGGTGGGTGTGATACATAAACCTTGAATACTTTACACATTTTGCCCAAGCAAACCTCAAACTCAGCAACCCTCCTGCCTCTGCCTCCCGAGTGCTGGGATGACAGGCGTGAGCCACCACGCCCGGCACTGTGGTATGCGGTACTGACTGCTGTTGGGCGTGAGTCATCATGCTGTCTTGTTGTATGTAGTTACTCGGGATCGAACTCAGGACCTTATGCTTACCAGTCAGGCGCCAGAACCACTGGGCTACAGGTCTGGCCCCGTATTCATTTTTTAAGGTGGTTTAAGAGGTAATTTTGCAAGCCCACCTTAAATAAAGGTACAATATAATCTAAGAAGTAAAATAGGCTAACTATGCAACATCACTCTAAAACAAATGCTCTTAGACTTTGCTTTCGGTCAGATTATATTCAGAATTTCAGTCCTTTCTGTCCTCCAGAGCTCAACTCACGTGCCACCCCTCAAGGAAGCATTTACGTGGCCCTCACTCCTGACAGAATGCTCACCCTCACAAACACCATCTAGCACCTGGGTTATCACAGCACTTTTTTGTGGTTCTCCTCTAAACAAGATATAAGAATCACAGTCAAGTGAAGAGAGAGCTCTCATTTTTGTACTTGTATCCTCTGAACCCAGCAGACATTTACTATTTATTATAATATTTAATATTTATATAATATATATAGTATTTATTATAATAAAGAAAACTAAAGTATTTTACAGTGCTCCTACCAATATAAATACTCTGGACTGTATTCCACACCTCAGCGTAAAAATTTGATTTTTAAAACTAAAATAATATGTAAATAACGTATCTTTTCTCTGGTATGAGAACCTTTAGGTGTAAATGAGTTCTAGAATGTATGATAGATTCTGCGAAATGGGAAAGACTCAAAGGGAATGTGGTACGGGAAAAAACAAATATGATTTGAAAAGAAAAAGAAAATAGATGTATATAGTGGGTGGGGGGCTATAGGGTGCGGTGGGATATGGGTAAAAATGAGAATTAACTCATCTCATACACTGTACAAACTTCCCAACCTTGAGTGTGATTGGGAGGTGTACGCAAAATGTACTAATAAAGAATTCAACAGAAAAAAACCCTAAAATAATAATGTATCAATATGGTTAACGCTTTCATAAAGCATTTAGTATGGCTGAACACTGAAAGCATATTCATGAAAAGAAATTCAATAGTGGTCTCAACACTGAAACACAAACAGCTGCTTTCACTTTCAGCAAGATACTAATAAAAGCTACACAAATGAACACTTGCCTTAAGTGCTTCCAAGCGTAGCGGGGAGCAGGGCAGAGCTTCCCAAACTCAAAAGCCAATCAGTGGGAAAGCAGGACGTGAACCCCAAACTCCAA
This sequence comes from Thryonomys swinderianus, assembly GCA_004025085.1. Lineage (NCBI taxonomy): Eukaryota > Metazoa > Chordata > Mammalia > Rodentia > Thryonomyidae > Thryonomys > Thryonomys swinderianus. The sequence continues at coordinate 21,573 of PVIC010008178.1, forward strand.
CCTGTGAAGCTACATCTCATCTGAAAATGCTAGAATCCCAGTAACATAGTGAGACGAGTCCACAAGACAGCCCAAAGGCATGGCGACCACTCTCAGGGTTTGAAAGGGGCGAACGAGATGGCAGAGGGGCGTAGAGATACCCGTAGAGCTTGCCAGTAAAGTTAAAAAGTCAAACAAGTATTATCACTACGTGTAGCAGATAGCCCGGATTTGTATGAGTTTTGATAAAATTACTAAAACTTGAGCTCTACCCTCTTAAATTTCTAAGTGCCGTACTACTGTTAATACAAGCACAAAGTTTTACAATAGATTGTTTATAATTATGCATTTTTCCTATTTCCATTGAGCAAAAACTGTTCAAATTTTTCCTTTCCAGACCCTGGCAATCACCTACCTACTTCATTTTTCTGAATTTCACTAGTTCACATGTTTATTATATGTGTAGTCATGCAGGATTTATTCCACTTAATCTTTTCCAACTTTGGTGACTTTTATTTCTGTTTCTTGCCTGATCTATTTAGGACTTTGAGTAATACTATATGTTGAATAAAATGGGTGACAATGAATTTCCTCATTTTATTTTTTATCCTAAAGAAAAATTTTTAATTTTTCCACTGTTGATATAATGGTACCTTTGAGCTTTACAAATATGGTCCTTATAATGGGGAGTAATTTCTTTCTATTCTTCGGTTGTAGTATTGTTAATCATGAAGAGGCATCAATTTTGTCAAACACTTTTATTGCCTATATTGAGATAATCATATGACTTTCTTTCCTTTTTAAGGTAGTATACCAGATTGATGAAATTCATAATGTGAAACACCCTTGTATTCAAGGAATAAATCCCATCTGGTCATACAGTATGATCCTTTTCATTTGCTATTGAATTGGGTTTGCTAATAATTTGTTGAAGAGTTTTCTCTCCATGCTCATGAGAAACACAGACATATTGCTTTTCTTTTTTGTTCACTCATTCATCCTTTCTTTCTTTTGTACATATTTTTCTGGTTTTGGTGTCAAAGTAATGTTTGCCTCATAAAATGGGTTTCAAAGTTTTCTTTCTCAACTGAGAGGGCTGGGAAAGACTGATATTAACTTTTCTTTAAATATTTGGTATATTTCACAGTGAAGTTACATGATTCTGAGCTTTTATTTGAAGACAGGAATTTGTGAATTAGATTTCTACTCGTTACAGTATAGTTACAATTTTCTGTTCCTTTATGATTTAGTCTCAGAGGATGTCCCTCTAGATTTTATTTCATCTAAACTATCCAAATTGTTATGTACAGTGTTCATATGACTGTTGTAATTATTTTTTCTCTAAACACTTACAACATGCCCTCCTTACATTCCAGTTATTTTTTTTTGTTAACATAGTGAAGTTTTGCTAATTATGTTATTTTTAAACCATCTAAGTCAGGTTTATTGATATTTTCCTATGCTCTATTTTATTTCTAATCATTTCTTTCTTTGTGCTAACCTTGGACTTAATTTGTTCCATTTTTTGCTAGTTCCTAGCGATATAATTTTAGGTTTTTGATTTTATATCATTTTCCCTTTTAGTTACTGGAATTTATCACTATAAACTTCCCTCTTAACATTGCTTTGGTAACATCCCACACATTTTGATGTGTCATTTTTCTCTTTTTCCTGTCTTAAGACTTTTATTTTGTTTTGATTTCTTCTTTGAGGTGTTAAAGGATGTCTTCTTAAATCTCCACTTACTTGTGTAGCTTCCGATTTTCCTTCCGCAATTCATTTGTTTCTTTCCATTGCAATTTGGAAAATATACTTAGTAGTTTCCACTCTTAAATTTGCTATGACTTTGAAATGACCTACTATGTGATTTTTTTTTTCAGAAAACATCTTGAGTGTGCTAAAGAAGAATGTAGATTTGGTTGTCGTTTGATGAAGTGTTTGCTATGATCAATTTGTCTTCAGTGTTATTCAAGTCCTTCCACTCTTAATAATCCTCCTTCTCAATCCTACATGAATTACTGAAAATTTGGTATTAATTACTATTGTTATTAAGTGGGATTGCTACCTATTTCTCCCTTTACTTCTGTCAAAGTTCACTTCAGGTATTTTGATGCTCTGATGTTAGATATTTACACAGTAATATAGCTTTCCACTGACCTGAACATCGGGGCCATTCCATAATGTTCTGGGGCTTATTTGAAAGTATTTTATCAAAGCCTATTTTGTGTGATGTAAGTGCAGCTACTGCCACTTTCTTATGGTCACTTACACAGAATATATTTTTCCACCCTTTACTTTCAGCCTAGATGTTTTCCTGACAAATTTCTGGTTGCCAAGAGCAGAGTCCCATAGACAAGTGAGGCTGACAGACAGCAGGTGGTCAGATAATGCTTTTTAGATCCACTCAGCCACTCTGTGCTGTTTGATTCTCTATGATTTAAGTAATTATTGACATGGAAGGACTGACTATTGTCATTTTAGTAGTTTTCTCTCCAGTAGCTTTTTATGCCTCTTTCCGTCTTCCTTGAAGACTCACTGATTTTCTGTATTGACTTCCTTTATTCTGATCTCATTTTCTTTTGTGTGTCTTCGACTGTAGATATGTGGTTGGCATGGAGCTCACATAAAATATAACAATCTGTTTTAAGCTGATAACTTCAATTACATGAAAATATACTCACTTCCACTTCATAACAGTGTTTCAGTAAATGACAGACGGCATATAAGACAATGGTCTCATATGGATATCGTTCCCAGTGACGTCACAGACATCTCCGCCACTGTGAGGCATTTTCACATGATGACACTGACTAAGGACAACGTGTTCTGGACGGTCTCTCTGTCGTTAAGCGACACACGACTGCACTGTTTCACTGCTCTCGCCTGCACAATTCATGTCACATTACTGATCCCACAAATTATATTTTGTGCTGTAGCTATTAAAATATTTTAATAGTTATTTTTGTAATACTTAAAATGCTCGTTGTTTTTAACCTTTGACCATTAGTTTCTTATTTTGTTCTTGAAAGGAAATGTAGCATGACACACTAAGCTTTGTGGCTGAGTCATTAATATGCGCTTTACAAGCCTTAAGAAACTTGAAAGTTAATTTAAATATTCAAAATATATTCATTAAAGAAGAGGTAGGTGAGCACACTTTTGGAAACCTAATATCTGTAACATTTTAGGAATGTCATGTCCATGTTTCCGCATGAGGCGCTCCAATGATACATTTCTAGTTGTCAAGAGCAACAAGAGAATGCTGGGATCGGGGAAGAGCACGCACACAGACTTTCCCCTTGTGCTGAGGTTCATGATGGAGACAATGTGTGAATAATGAGACGCCCAAGAATAACATTATAGATGAATCAGAAGTGAAACGGAAGGAAGCAGAGAAGAGGGGAAAAAGAGTGAAAGAGGGATGAGCAAAAAAGAGGGAAAGAATGAGAAAAGTAGGATGAGGAGGAGGAATGGAGCAGTTACAAAGTGAGGGAGAAAGTTCCTTTAAAAATAATTAACAGGCTGGAAATTTAGCTCAGTGGTTCCAGCACCTGCCTAGCAAGCACAAGATCCCTGGTTCGATCCAGTAACTACAATACCGGGCGTGGTCACTGATGCCCACCAGCCATCAATACCACATACCACAGTGCCGGGCGTGGTGGCTCACGCCTGTCATCCCAGCACTCGGGAGGCAGAGGCAGGAGGATTGCTGAGTTCAAGGCTTGCCTGGGCTCCATAGTGAGCTTAGGGCCAGCCTGAATTACAAAGCGAGACCCTGTCTCAAAAACAAAAACAAAAAATAATAATTAAAACATTTAGGCAGGCTGAATGCACAGATTCCAAAAGGAACAAATGCAAGTGGACATTACTCTCAATTTTATGAGGACAATTTTATGCATAACACTGAAGCTCCCCGTTGAAACAGAATCCCTGCATTTTGGGGGCCATTTATACTCAGAGGGGAAACTACAAGCTAGAATCAGTCTTTTTTTGATCTAAATTTTACAAGGTCTTAGTTCCCAATGAATGATTTGTAATGGATATTTTCTAAATTTACCAAAAGCTTATAAAACCTTCTGATTGAAAATAAACCAGATTTTGAGTTGTCAGAGGTAATTCATCTATGGATTGGCCCAAAGGCAGAAATATAGATTAGCACAAATGGCAAGTCCTCTTCCAGCCAAATGGACTCCTGTCCTTGGGGCCTTGACATTTTAATAAAGTTTTACCTAATTGGCTTTGGTTTGACTAGTACATATCAAACTAACGTTTAATTAATCGCATTCTCCTCTGTGACTTCGTATTATTTTGCTTTTGTATGTATTCATTTCATTTAGTATGGATTTATGGAGGCTTATTCTGAATGTATAACCGGGCTGGGCTACGTTGGGCGGTGTACATGGGGTAAAATTCAGGCAGGGCAGAAAGTCACCGAATGAACAAGTGTGCTGAATGATGAAAGGGAAATGCACAGAGGTCAACTGTGGGAGCTCCAGGGCTATTAAATCTGTGCCCCTGAAGGTGAGCTTTATGAACACACGTGAGCACACTTGCTTTTCTACTACACGGTAGGGTACTTAGGAACAGGGTCTACATATTACTCACCAACTCCCGCCTTTCCTCCCGTTGTCCCATAGTTGACTTGTGGTGAATCTTGTGGCACTGGGCTTAGAAAATATGGAACTTGTGTTTAGGAAATATTCCAAAGCTTCCCTGCTAAGTAACTGTGTCATGTTGGAAAAGCCACGAAGTTTAATTAGCCCATGTCTAAAATGAAGAGAGTAGACTAAAAAGCCTATAGGGTCATGCTCAGTGCTTGTGAAAAGCAAGAATAGTGGCAGTGGTGCCCCATTAATATTTGGAGGCTTAATCCTAATTGTCTACATTTTGTAATTGACTGGAGTCATATATTTCACCTAGCAAGGCAGTTACGGAGTATGGCACACTTACATGTTTCGTCTTACTTTCTCAGCTTTACATTCTTTCCGTAAGAATGTATCAAGTAGAAAAGCAATATGATATGATAATGAGAGTTGGCCTCTTTAAGTCTCTGTTCTATGTGTCCAACCTGTGTAACTCATTCCAAGCCAGGGACACGTTCTTCTTCCCTAACAGCCCTTCTTAGTGCATATTTAAAGACTGAATGTATCTTCTTTGATGCACAGGTACGTGAAATCTAATAAAATTTTCTTTATTTCTGCAGCACTTTTTCCTGTACTTTTTCACACACTGTAAAAGTTCACAGGATATGTATGACTTCTTTTCTTCCATTCTTAACACATTAGCCATGAACTCAAGACTAAGACTTACTAGGTTTACATCACAACTCTGATCATTATTTGTTTGATTTGGACAAGTTGCTAAAGCTCACTTTGCTTCAGTTTTTTCATATATAAAGTCAGATAGTCTCTAGCATAGAGGACTGATACAAAAATATTAAGAGTCAGGCTGGAAGATTTAGCTCAGTGGTTCCAGCGCTTGCCTTGCAAGCACAAGGACCTGAGTTCGATCCCAGTAACCACATACAATGCTGGGCGTGGTGACCCACACCCGCCCTCAATCAATATCACATACCACAGTGCCGGGCATGGTGGCTCACGCCTGTCATCCCAGCACTCGAGAGGCAGAGGCAGGAGGATTGCTGAGTTCGAGGCTTGCCTGGGCTACACGGTGAGCTCAGGGCCAGCCTGAACTACAAAAAGCGAGACCCTGTCTCAAAAAAAAAAAAGTAAGAGTCGAATTCTGCAAAGTATACACAGAGATGGACAAATTATGCTCAGTGAAATTATCTATCTAACTCTCATCCCCCCCCCTGCATTTCCAATTGTAAGTTCCAATACCTGACATGTAAAAGTTCTGCAGTTCCCCTGAACCAATATTCAATAAAGGTCAGTTGATTTCAACTGAATATCAAGATTTCACACTGATACTAAACTTATCTTTCAAACTCTTGCTTTTCGGAAACCACTGTGGCCCACAGCGAAGCACTGTAAGTAACGTCACTGCCACGAACAACACATCTACTACTCGCCGGGCGCTTTACAATTGATCTCAGGCGTATGGACCTCATTTGTCTCTAATGTTCTGTGTATATCAAAAAGTCACCGCCTAGCAGGCCTCGATGAGCACTCAGTGTCAATGATAAAAACTCCAGCCCAAAGTATTTGACAAATGGAAAGGACCGATGAGCTTCTGTTGTCTTGATACAGGAAAAGTCTTAAGAAAATCATCAGTGTTTACGAAAATGAAATTGTACTGTTTAACATCCGCATTTCAAATGGTTCCCCAACAAGTGAATATATAATTGCTTTTGTTTTAAATTAGGCTCTCACTAAAGCACGTGCTATTATACTTTCGGGCCGTGTCAAACATTGGGTTTGGTCTTTGATGGACTTGGCATTCAAACGGCAGTTAATTGTTTGTGCCATTCCTGATCTCCGCTATACCCTTCTACAGTAACAGAAAAGAGCCGGGTCCTTTTCCAAAGTAATCTAAAGCAATCACTTTGCGTTCCTAAGAACTTTGGCAGTGGCCGTGTGCATTTAAGAGAAGTAAAAGGTTATTTAGACATTTCCCTCAGAGCCAGACTTCTTAACTGAAAATGAGGAAGCCCACACTGCAGTGACAATCATGATAAACTACCTTTGCCTTCAAATAATCAATAAATATGGTGACCATACCACCATAATCTTCACATTAAAATCCATAAAACTCAATTTAATTCCCTCAAGGTTATTTCAATGATTCTAAATTTAATCTTTAGAATATCATACACACAGGGAGTTAATTTATTTTAAGGGTACGTGGTCCAGGCAAATTATTTAAGGCTTACAAGTGCTGGTGGTGTTGTCACAAACGCTACGACACTTTAAAAATGCAAGAGTTTGGATGCGTGAAACTGAGTTACGTATGCGAGCACGTGTGTACTTGTGACAGGCCAGAGATGGGGCGTCTGTTATAGAACTACAAGATGTGCCTAAACATGAGGCATTTCCACCCACTCTACACACTTTGGTGTATCCTCAAAATCCCTCAGAGTAAACAATAATGAACACAGAAATTATTTTCACAAACTGTCCTTTATTTTTTTCATTTTATGATGGGTGCATGTATGCTTTACTTACCAATTACATTCCATGTGGAGAGTGGGTACATGTATGTAAGATATTTCACTTCTTTTTTCATCCTCACCCCCCTTTCCCTGTCTCTTGTTATTCTTCCCATGTGCAAAAGACCTATTTTCCTTATTTCTTATTATCTGTCTTTCATTTTTTCTCATTTATATTTTTACCATATTAATCCGTATACTTGGTATTTTCATGTCCTGCAGTCACACACAGAGTTAGACTGAAATACAGGATTAATGGCTGTGCACGTATGGAAACCTGAGCGGGAGACTTTTGCTCATTTCAGTAATAATTCTCATAAACCAACTGGTATTATTGTTTAGTAGAAAACACAGAAGTGTTTATTTATTAGAGACAGGAAATAGGTAACATGGATTTCTGAAGAATTTCATTAGATCTGACTTGACATTTTCTCTTCTCAAAGGGGACAAATTATTTAAACAGCTGAAACAAACCTGTCTGTGAGTACACAGAAAATATTTGGAGTGAATCATTTTATTTATTCAACAAATACGGATTCCATATGTAATATAATCTACTGGTATGCCTAATATTCATAGATCAGATAGAGATCTTCCTTGTCGTGGGGTGGATTTCGGACTAATGGGGAAGACGTTCAACAAAAAACTGCAGAGGAAATAATTCAATTATAACTTTCAAAGGACCGATGAATAAGAAGCTTAGAGGCAATCAAAGTGGCAATAAAAGAGGAATAGGGATGTTTCCCCTGAGAAAATGACACTTCAACTGAAAAAGGTAGTATGTTTGTAAGTAAAGTCTGTTCCCCTTCGGACCAACGTGGCCAGTACAATAGGAATGTGTTAAATTAACTTTCCATCTGAAATGTTTACAAATCACTGTGCAAGAAGACTTTTTCAAAGGTTCCAAGGGCTCAAATTTATGCCCTAAAATGTGTTTTCTATTGTTTAAAATTCACTGCACTTATAGCCAAGTCAAACTCTTATATTTTAAGTAATCTTTACTAGTAGAAAAAAGTCGTAAAGTGAGAAAGTAATCAAAACAACAAGAAATAAAGGGAAAAAAGAAAGCGGGAACACAGGGTCAGGGAAAGGTTTTAACAGGATGCAAAAATAACACCAAGTGATTTATACCATTGCCAAGAGTACTGGGAAAATTGTTCTAATAGAATAATATTAAAAACAAAAACAAACACAACTTTCTGACTGTAATAAAAACATGCCGCAAGTGTGGACCGTGTGTGTGTGTGTGTGTGTGTGTGTGTGTGTGTGTGAAGCAGGTTGATAATACAGACAGATCTCTAGAATTCTGTCCCAATCGCCCAAGCCGAGATTACCCTTCTAGAGCATGTAGCAATCCAGAGGTTCCAGGGTTCCCAGCACATGCAAACTCTCTAACGGAGAATTTGTCTATCTTCCAAGTCCCTCCTTTGTTAACCATATGGCTTATCACTCACAGGATGCTGGAAACTCAGGAGAAGGCAGGGACGAACCCGCACCGCGGCTTCACGGGCGTGCCCCGCGCTGCCTGAGGCGGAGCCCTCGACCGTCGTCGCCCGCGGGGACCTGCGCGCTCTGGGGCGCTCCCGGGAGGCTTCACGGGGCGGCGCCTGGAACGGACTAACCCACCTGCCGGGCACCTGGGGGCACCTGGGGCGGATGGCGAGGCGACGGCGCCCGCTCCGTGACGAGGGGGAAGGCGACGGTGGAGAAGCTGCAGCAACGGCAGTGGGTTAACCACTGAATCACCCTGAAGGGTCACCGGCCCCAGAAGGGTAACTCAACATCATTTCTATTCCTCTAATTCATGCCAGCACTCGTGTGCCGATTCAACTCGCTTCCTTTCAGGTTTTTCTGACTGTGAAATCGGAGTTTTATGGACCGCCAGGAATTGCCTCACTGGGGCGGGAGAGCAGGGCTCGCCAGCCGGCCCAGCGCAGCCCTGGGCTTCCCGCCGGGGCACTGGCAGCGGCCTATGCCTGACCGGGCTGCGTTAGAGAGGCAGAGACCAGAAGGGCCCTCCCGGCTCAAGCAGCACCGGGCGAGGGGGCCGCACAGCCCCGGAGGACGCCGGCTGAGCCTGCCCGGCCCGCGCCTGTGCCCGCTGTGCCCGCTGTGCCCGCTGTGCCCGCTGTGCAAGGGCCTCGCCCAGGAGGCCGCCGGGTCACTGGATTCGCCCGGCGCGCAGCGGCCGCTCAAGGGTCGCCAGCGAGACCCGCGGGGCCCGTGCCGGGCTCACGGCCAACTTCCTGGCCCGGGCCGGGCCCTGGAGCGGCGGTCCCGGCTCCTGCCCAGGCCGCCCGGGGGGAACACGGCCCCCGCCGCCCAGCCACAGCGGGAAGGGCAGCGGCTCCTCGGAGCGCAGGGGCCGCGGCGGGGCAGCCCAGGGAGGCGAGAGTGGCCGCGGTGAGCGTCCTCACCGCAGCTGTGGCTACGATTCGGACATGCTCGCCTTTGACTCCTTCACGCTTCCCTGTTTCCAACAAGATGCTAAGGGACATTTCTGCGTTTGTCTGTGTCTCTGTCGTCTCACACACATACCTTGGTACGCAGTTGGCCCCTAAGCAGTTGTTTCCAGAACCCCCAAAGCTACCAAAGTCAGCAGACGCCCAGGCCCCTCGTGCAAACTGGTGCAATATGTGCACATAACCCATACACAGCCTCCTATACTTTACAGACCATCTGTAGACTACAGATTATATCTACTAAAACGAATCACTGACAAATATTTTATTTATGAATAATGAGAAGAAAATATGGTCCATATGTATTAAGTACAATTTTTAAAAAAATTTTTCAATATGGTCTACGGATGTGACTCAGTGATGCTGTGTTTTCAATCCCCAGTACCACAAATAAGTAAATAAATGTAGTACGTGCTTGGCTTAGTCCATGGATATTGATCCACAGATATGAGGGACTGACTGTATAATTACTCAATTTTACACTGACTATAAAAATTACAATTTTATAGAAATCAATTTATGGAATCTTTACTAACATGATTGCATTTGAAAGTTTCAATCAAGGTAATTATATTTTATTTTTATACTTTTATGAATTCATTATTGGCTTATGTTTACAGTATATAAGAATTACATTTCTTTTGGGGAATTGGTACATATATATTGTATTCTTTTTTTTTTTTTTTTGAGACAGGGTCTCGCTTTGTAGTTCAGGCTGGCCCTGAGCTCACTGTGTAGCCTAGGCAAGCCTGAAACTCAGCAATCCTCCTGCCTCTGCCTCCCGAGTGCTGGGATGACAGGCGTGAGCCACCACGCCCAGCTATTGTATTCTATTTTTAATACATGCACCATGCATATTCAATGTGAATATGGTCAGGCTCATTGAATTCTATAAGCTTTGTTTTTTTGTGTATAAAGTTGAGATAGTGGCAGTACACATGCCATACAAATGTACTGAGATAAAATATGAGGCACCGATCTTCCATCTTAACCCAGATAATGAGAGGGAAATCTATGATATATATCCAAGATGTCTAACCCTGGAAAGACTCCATGGGTTTAGCTCCATATAGTAAGCACTCAATACAAGTTGATTCATTTTGCTGTCATTCTTGTAATCATTACAGTCATTGAAGGTCACTTAGAATATTAAGAAAATTGAAAGGAAAAAATTCCTATAGTTTCTTACTTAGAGATAGCCATTTTGAATACGTTAGCATTTTTCCTAGACTTTTTTGGATATATCTGTATGTAACCAAAAGATAATATTCTGGCCAGAGATTTAGCTCAGTGGCTTCAGCGCCTGCCTAGCAAGCGCAAGGTCCCTGGTTCTATTGCTGGTAACCACATACAACAATACCAGGCGTGGAGACTCACACCCACCAGCAGTCAGTACCACACACCACAATGCCAGGCATGATGGCTCACGCCTGTCATCCCAGCACTTGAGAGGCAGAGGCAGGAGGATTGCTGAGTTCAAGGCTTGCCTGGGCTACACAGTGATCTCAGGGCTAGTCTGAACTACAAAGCAAGCCCCTGTCTCAAAAAATAAAAAATATATAACAGTAGTACTTATTGAGTAAAAAATAAAACCTGCTATATCACAAAGAAAAAATGGCAAAAGCAGCACGTACTGGAATAAAAACTGACACATAGATCAATTAAACAGAATAGAGGATACAGAAGCCTCTCAAAACACATCTCAGCTATTTGATCTTGACAAATGGGCCAAAAACATTCTGTCTATTGAAGTCATGCTGGAAAAAACAGATGACTGCACAAGATTGAAACTGAATGCACATCACTCACCAAGGACTACATTAAGATTCAAATATATCCACGATTTAAACACTAAAATACCTACTAGATGATAAAATGGGTAAATACGTAAAGCGAAAAGTGTAGGGAAGGATTTTCTGAAGAGAATCATCATACACTATCAGGAAGCATCAATAAAGGGATTATACTGGACTAAAAAGCTTCTGAGCAACAAAAGAATGAATTAATAGACTGAAGATAGAGCATAACTAATGAGATAAAATTTTTGCCAGTCTCTTCTCAGAGGACTAATATCTGGAAAGCATAAGAACTCAAAAATTTTAGTCCACCTAAAATTAAAGAACCAGTCAAGAAAAGGTCAGGAGAAACGAACAGATACTTCACAGAGAAAGAAGTATAAATGGCCAACAATACGTGAAAAAAACTGCTTAACATTTCTACCCACTAGGGAAATCCAAGTTTAAACAACGTTATGATTCCATTTTACTCTAGAAAGAATGGCAATTCTAAAAAAATAAAAAAGAACAAATGCTAGTGAGGTGGTGATGGAAAAGAAACCCTCCTACACTGTCGGTGGGGATATAAACTAATACAACCATTATGAACATCAGTATGGAGATTTTATAAAGCATGGTTTATAAAGATTTTATAAACCAAATTCTATATGGTTTAGCTATCTCAGCTATCTCCCTTTTAAATATCTTATACCACGAAATTAAGACATCATACCCCAGAAATACTTGCATCTCAATTTTTATAGCAGGATGGTTCATAATACCTAATTCCTGAAAGCTAACTGTATAACCATCAGAAAACAATCTGATGAAGAAAATGTGATTACGTATAATGGAATACTACTTAGCTGTAAAGAAGGGCAACCTGAGACATCTGTAGGAAAACAGATATACTGGAAAACACAATGTTGAGTCAAATAAATCAGGCATACAAGCTAGAATCCTGTATGGTATCCCTCCCTTGAAAAAAGCAAAGTAGAAACTAAGAGAAAAAAAAAGGAAGGATAAAAAGAGACAAGACGTTTTACACATGGGAAGATATCCAAACAAGAGATGAGGGTGGGGAAGCAGGCGGAGTGAAGACACGTCACGTTCAGGATCCTAATAAGCTCTGTGAAGGTGGACGCTGTGGGTCATAAACATGAACTAAGATTAATAATATGAAAAAAATGAAAGGGGTGGGGCAGGAACTAGAAAAGGAAGAAGGGAAGGGAAGAGGACTTAAAAAAGAAACAAGCTGCATTATGTACCAACTCTGTAAGGTGATTGTAAAATGCAAAATCACAGTAAAGAAAAAAGCCCTTGGTCTAAGCGATGTATCATTCGTCACCTCCGGCTAGACCTCCTGTCTCTGACTGTGGTTTTAAACACATACTCCTTGAATCGCTGTAGCCTTGCTAACAGCCTTGAGTCTTAAGGGCAAGTTCCACAGTTTATGGACTCACAACATATTTGACAGATCCAAAATACTCATAAGACAGACAGAGAAGGGGGGTGGATTTTCTCTGTAACCTTCAATGTTCTTCAGTACCGGTAAGTCCCTGGCCACACTTTTCTCTACGAGGCACACTAGTCACGTAGAGATCACGCTGGAGGGCTCACAGGGACTGCCAAGCCAACGAGAGAAGGCGCCTAGCGGGCACAGCCGGAAACACGGTCACAGGGGAAACGTCAGTGAAGGAAGGAGGCACCTCTTAGGGTTTCTGATCCGTTTGCTGGCTGGTATTAACTAAAGAAAGCAATACCAAAGGCTACGGGCACGCGAGCAATACTTTTCAGCTGATAATCCAATTGCTTTGTCCACAAGATTCCACCAGTTGCCTAAACTGCCCAGAGCTGCACTGTCCACAGCAGCCCGGGAGGGAAACGGTCCCACCCGCGGGCACACTGAGCCTCCGCCTATATGCACGGCTCATTTCTTATTAAGTTCTGAGTTTTTTCCGGGAAGATAAACGAACACTACACAAATACACTGGCTCTGCGAGTCGTCTTGGCAACACTTGTCGTCATGGTTAATTACGGCGACTCCGACAGTGATTTAAGAAGGAGGAAAGAGAGAAAAAAGGAAATAAGTATCTAGAGCTCCCTGGGAATCAGTCTGTGGGTAGCAAAGTTGCACATACATCTTTAGCGAAGCAGGTATATGAGCCATTTTACAGATCCATTTTATCAGTTATGACAAAGACACATAGTCATGAAGTCATATCCAAAGGAGTTACACCTGGGAAATAGTAGAACCAGCACTGGAAAAGTCACCTTTGGATTTTGAACCGATTACTCTTCTCACCTCATACAGGGAAATCAAACCTTTGATACTTGCCTATAAGGTAACTTTAGGCTAACCGGCCATGCCCCAACGGAGAGGTTCAAGACCGAAGGAAACAAAAGTAAAATCTAAAGCCTGGACTGGCGTGAAAGGGTCTGCTCTCGAATGTCAGTGAAAAGCTTCGAGAGCGTTGGCACATGGGGGTGGCTGGGGACACAGGCCATTGAATCGGGGCGATAAAAGAAAAGCCAGCAGGAAACAGTGTATCCTGTACAGATCAACATGGAGACTAGAAACATATCCTGAAATATTTTGGAATAAGCCGGGGCTAAGGAAAGTCCAGCAACTGCTGAACCAGATGCCCAACCACAAAAAGCACGAGGGTGGTCAGCACAGAGCTTGGACTGTAGGTTCCCTGCTCCAGGGCACTGTAGCTGCAGGATCATGACTCAACTGCTTTGATTTTCAAGGTCTCTACGGAAAAGAGGAAATCATATTCTGTCCTGGAAAACTTAGCTTTGAGTTATATACACACAGTTGCATCAAATGTAGCACAGTGATGTTAATGATGTTGGTGGTTATAGTTGTGGGATACAAGTAACAATAAAGCTGATAAAAGTGAAATATGGCAGGAAGAAATGAAGTGATAGATGCATAAGTGCCACTTTTGTTGTCATTACAGTTTTGTAAATGTGTTTCTAGAAGTCCCATGGATCTAATTTTAGCAATCTATGAGAACTGTTCAGAAAACTTTTCAAGTGAATATATGAAATGCTTCTTTTCCATCAACTTCCCAGAGATCATGATTTAATTATTCTAGAGAGATGTCCAAGTACATGTAATTCAATAAAACTTGGGCCGGAGGGTTAGCTCAGTGGTTCCGGCGGCTGCCTCACAAGCGCAAGGACCTGAGTTCGATCCCCGGTTACCACATATAATGCTGGGCGTGGTGGCTCACGCCTGTAATCCCATCACTCGGGAGGCAGAGACAGGAGGATTGCTGAGTTCGCGGCGGCTTGCCTGGGCACCATAGTGAGCTCAGGGCCAGCCTGAACTACGAAGCGAGACCCTGTCTCCAAAAAGCAAAAAAAAAAAAATAAATAAAAAAAAAATAAAACTTTATGCAACAAAGGTTGAAAATCACTGCTTACCTAGGGACAGAGTGAAAAGCTATCTTTATATGACCTCGTGCTTTGCCTTTGGCCACTACAAGGGGAGCAACAATCAAGAAGAGTCACAGTCACACGGGCATAGAATTTGTTTCCTTTTCAACAATGACTAGTGGCTGCCTTGCTCACCTACGCTTAGATCCATGACAAAAAGTACCATTTCAGAGTAGCTATTTTTATAAACCACATGCCATTATTCTGAAGAGACCAGTATTTCAGTGGATCGAATATGATATTTGGAATCGAAAGACAAGGTTTACATTTATTAATTTATTTATTAAATTTATTTTCATCCTATCAAATTCTAACACACATGGACGTCCTAGCCTGGACAGTGGCTATTTGCACTCAGCCAAGAAACTGCCACACGTGAGTCTAGAGTCTAGTGAGCCTGGAGTGTCACTGGCAACCAGACTCCACATAGTAACCAGAAAGAAACGCGCACGTCGGTCACGCGCTCCTGCGGTTTGCCACTGCCCGAACAGGACGTCCACCTGCATTTTAATAATTAAGCAGTAATACAGCCAGGGTGCGATGCAAGCCCCTCTGAGGGAAGGAGATGTGGTTTAAAGCTTGGCTTTGCTCTCAACTGCCGGTCTTGTCACTTTTAAGAGAATACGGATGTCATGTTTGAAGTAAGTCATGAATCTGAGGTGGAGTGGAAGACAGCGGAAATGCCAAAGGAGTCTCTAATATGGTCAACAGCCTAATATTCGTATAGCGCCGGGTGAAACTTTTGAGTTAAAAAATCCACTGCTTAGGTTTACAAGAAGACTAAATGCAAACATGTGGTAAAGCATTTATCACACGACATCACCAAAAATATAGCAATTATTACTAGCATATAATTTCTTTTTTAAAAACACTTAAGGTTTTAAGTGTTAAACTTAATTCAGATACAGCAGAAATTGCGAACAGAAGCAGTTCGGGGGCACTAACACTCAATGTATTTTCAGCAGAAAATAATGAAATAAAAATGTGGCCTCACCACTGCTGCTGCCAATACAAAGCCATGCAGAATGCTTAATCTGGATCCATCCTATGAACTGGAATTTGTGTTCATTCATACAGAATTTGGTACTTCAGATCCCCTTCCTGTGAGTACACGCAGCACGTCAAGAACAAGGTTCTGTAATATCACTTAACAAGTAGACAGATGTACCAAGGGATAAGGATCACACAGCACAAAAATAGCGAAAAAAGGTCAATGGAAAGGGATGAGAGAAAGTGGGAAGACCGGAGCTAACTGTGTAGAAAAGAATGCATGACACAGACAGTCACTTCTTGAAGCACTGGAAGAGGTCACAGCAGTTCAGGAAGAGAAAGGGCTGGGCCAAAATGTTAGTGAAACAAATGTTTCTCAAGTTTAATTCTTACCTAGGAACACTGTAAAAGGTTTCAGATTATTTATGATTTTATAATTATATATTATTATATATGTTATTCTATAATGTATACATTATTGTTATATCTGTTTCAAAGTTCACAGTATTCCAGCTACAAAGCAGCTGCTCTGGGTTATGGCCTGTGAACTGTTCTCATCAGAGCTAAGTCATATTACTTGCCTGTCTTTCCCTAAATGAGTGCATATTTGTTAAAAGCCTGTGATGTGTCAAGATCTCAAGGTTCCGCCAAAAAAAAAAAAAAAGGATACAAATAGAAGGTGACAGAAGGTGGAGTTACTATCATTCTTTCCATTATGTATCTAGCTGAATTACTTAAAATGGCCTGCAACTTAAATTTTCTCCTAAATACAAATATATGTTGATCAGTAGAAAACTATGTCTCAAAGTCATTCTGTCCACATGAAAGATTTAGTGATGCCTATGTATATTATGAGAGATTATAGCAGTTATATTTCATGTTATCTAATTATCTGCTTCTGAAACAAAAAGTCACCTGTTAAATCATGGGCCACTCTCACAGAGATTGAGGACAATGAAAGATCTCAACGCTGTGCTCAGAGGGGTACAGAACGATCAGAGACTTTGCCATTGCAGTGTGAGAATAATGATGCCAAACAAACACTGGCACAAAACCAGGCCTGAAGCTCCTTCACACTGGAAAGCGACGAGGAACCCAGCCAGCTGATCCGGCAGCCAGACTGCTGGAGACCTCAGCTTACCTCTACTGCTTAACTGCATGATCTTGGCCTTAAATTGCCTATTTTCTTGTTGCTGATACCTAAATTTGGGTACTAATAGAATATACTTTGAAGTATCGGGAAGGAAATAATGAGTTCATGCAGGGAAAGCTTTTAGAGTCCTCCTTGGTATGGACCAGGTTCTTAGTACATATTATCTCTCATGACAGCTGTACCTTCCCTATCTTCTCTCATGGGAGGAAGTGCAGCTAACTCGGAGCTCTCTTAGGGCTCTCTGTGCTGGGACGGGGAAGCGAAGGAAAGTCAGACTCAACCGACGTGTCTCGTCAACGTATTCAAAGGAACAGGTCCAGCTCAAATCCTTCTCTCTCTGGGGGGAGAAGAATCTCCTAATTTAAGCAACATAGTTTATCTGCCCCAAATCCTCACCAGGTAGGACCCAGTATCTTTTTCCAGTGGAGGCTGCACGTCTAAAGAGTACAAGTATTCAGGGTAATATCTAGGTTAGTAAAACCCTAAAGCTAAAAATTACTTGATGGCTGAAATTTATCAACAGAAAGGTAATTTCAAAATGTGTATGTAACCTGCATTCCCAGTCGCTGTGTCTTCTACTGTACAGAAAGTCAGGCTTACAACAATTTGTATTACAGAGAGAGATATACAGAATTCCAACCTTTTTTTGCAAATTTAATACAAATGGGGACTCCAGAATCATTTTATTGCTTCTTGATTCCTTCCAGTGCTACCCTAATTCTATGTGTACAATATTTGAGATCCGTATCCAGAGCTCACCTTGGCTGAAGGGACTGATAGCGTGAGAAAGTACCTGGAAGGACGGCTACAAATGCAAACTCTTGAAATTAAAGGAAAGAAACGTCAGCCCGATCAATTGCTTTCTCACAGATTATCTTCCCAAGTGTGCACTGGCAGGAGCAATTTTATGCTGACCTTGGAAAATTACTGCGGCAAACTGTATGAGAAACACGGATTTGAAAATCTTGAGACCAGCATCCTTAGAGAATATGAAAATGACATTTTGGAGTAAGGCAGAATTTTATATGCAAGTAATTTCTAAGCCTTCAACAAAGCATCTTCAAGCTTCAATTGAAAGTTGTAATGTTCAACTTTTTAGGCTGTTGACCCTATTTCTAAGCTCTCAACATATTAATCATCTTCTACTCTCTTAAATTTTCAAACAGGTTCCTCATTGTAATCAAAATCTTCTTTATTAAAAAGGAATTGGAGCTGGAGGGTTAGCTCAGTATTTCCGGCGCCTGCCTCCCAAGAGCAAGGCCCTGAGTTCGAACCCAGTAACCACATACAATGCTGGGCGTGGTGACTCACGCCCACCAGCCATCAATACCACATACCACAGTGCCGGGCGTGGGGGCTCACGCCTGTCATCCCAGCACTCGGGAGGCAGAGGCAGGAGGATTGCTGAGTTCCAGGCTTGCCTGGGCTGCACAGTGAGCTCAGAGCCAGCCTGAACTACAAAGCAAGACCCTGTCTAGAAAAAAAAAGAAGGGAATTGGACTGGTTATGATGGCGCAATGTCTCAAGA
This sequence comes from Thryonomys swinderianus, assembly GCA_004025085.1. Taxonomy (NCBI): domain Eukaryota; kingdom Metazoa; phylum Chordata; class Mammalia; order Rodentia; family Thryonomyidae; genus Thryonomys; species Thryonomys swinderianus. The sequence continues at coordinate 40,015 of PVIC010008178.1, forward strand.
GAGCCACAGGGAGACTCTTTATTTCCTGGAGTAAGAATACATGTGAAGGCACACATGGTGCCATGATCTGTTTTTCTTTCTTTCTTTTCTTGCCCAAGTCCTTCCGAGTCTTCTGTGGCGGGGAACTCAACCACAGAGCTACCAGAGCTGGGTCAGCGCGGGCTGATGACAAGCAACCTACAGGCCAAATCCTACTTTACTGCTATTTCTGTACCGATGTCTTTGTAAAGTAGTCATACTACTGGCTTATTTCTTGTTTTGTGCAACAGCAACAGAGTGCTCGTATCGAGGACTTCTGGCTTACAAAGGAAAACACTGGTTTACCTTCTGATGCTTGATAGAAAATGTTTGCTACCTTCTGGTGCAGAGGGGAGGCGGCTGCTTAAGAAGAGGGAAAGGAAACGTTAGTTCCAAGGCTGTTACCTCATCTCTCTATGGTATGGCGAGAAATCTATATTCCCCTTTTCTCAGTAAAGCTAGGTTGACGTTTGTACCAGTTGTTTTTTTTCCAAACTAAAACAGTGTTTCTGAAGTGAGCTTAATAGTATCTTTCAAGACTTTCTGTTGAAATTCTGCAAAGCTTCCCTAAGTGCTTTCGAATGACTATTCTATTCGATGCCCCTCTTAATGTGCTCCTTTCTCAGAGAGATGTCGTGTTTTCCTTGTTTCCTACGCCCACTCTTCACAGTCGCCTAGAATCCGCTGGAAATTAAACATGGTGTCTCGGTTCTACTCAGCTAGGAAAAGGAATAAATCTGAGTCATCGAAGCAAAGGGTCATATACCTTGAGACCATAATGCTACGTGAAAACCCTCCAGGCATATATGGTTAAATATCAGACGGTTTTTATGAGAATCCCAAACTGTAAATAATTTAAGAGAAAAATAAGAAAAGAGGTGATAGGAAACAGGGAAGAAGACTTTGCTAAAGAGGGAAGGAAGCTGAGGCAGGGAGAAGAAGGGAGGGAAAGACGAACGGAGACAAAAATGACTCAGATGTGATATGCATATGTACCGATTCCTGTGGCGTCCACTGTATATACATATATTGCTACTTCTTAGTTCACCTATTTTAAAACCATATTATTAATTACTTCCTTTAGTTATATTCTTATTTTAGCTTATTGTAGTATATGAAGATTTCTAATATGATTTCAAATATTCCTCAAATAAGGGAGGAATATGTATATATACACTAATATATACATAAAGCATATATCAACACATTCTATGTGAAACTTATGTAACTTGGAGGTCAATTCTGTATTTTATTTTTAAAATTTAAAATATTAATATCCATTCACCTGAAAAATATTAATGGTGGATACTTCATAGAGCCATACACTATATAACATTTGATTTTTCAATGTGTTTTAAATAAGAGTCTGAAACACAGCACTCCATTATGTATTTATTATTTTATGATCCTTCTAAAGAACTTGTAATTTTGATAAATTGCTAGTCAGCAGAAATATTAATTTGCCAGTAATCTTGGGACAGCAGTGATTCTGATTCTTGGCATGAGGTGGAGACTTAAAAAGACTTTGCCTCAGCAGATTCGGGTCGAATGGTAATTAGAACAGACTGTAATGACGAAGGAGGAGCAGCACAAAGACTCTGTGCTTCCCACAGAAATCCATATAATAATTAAAATACAGTCATAGTTTTTCACAGTGACAGCTCTCGGCCTTAGAATTTCTTGAGCTGAAAAATTAGGATTTCAGAGTTCAGATGAAGTCTTATCCAACAGATTGCTTGAGACAGACAGTATACATCTTTGTGCTTAAAACACGTAACAATGCCCCTTAAACTTTAGTTTTGACAAGGTTTAATGACCCACAAAACTTTTTAAAAAGTTAAGGAAGTCCACCAAAGATGTGATCCTGTCAAATCGCAGCAGGACCTTTTCATTTTTCTATGGTGTAAATTATGTATGTTTTCCTTCCCTTACTTTAAAAGCACTACACTACAAATCTTGAACCTCATTTCTACCTGTAGGACTTTGTGAAAGATGGGGAATTTCCATATGTTTTTAAACAAGGGCAAGGATATGTTGCAAGAGAATGTTGCAAGTGTGTTGTGAAAAAGAAACATTTGGTACACTGTACTAACATGAAAAAGGAATAAACTGTACAAGGAAACCAAAGTGAAATAGTGAAGTTACTTTGGAAGTATTACAATATGTAAACTCGGCTAGGCTGAACTACATTTCCCAGAATCCCACCTCTTAGATGCTTCCAATAAGAGGGAGCCACCGAAGCGATTTCTGCAGGAGACAGGGACAAAGGATGTGGCTGCTGTTTTGTAATGCACACAGTGGGTCACTTTCCGTGTACAGTCACTGGTTAGGCCAAAGCATCACAATCTCTGAGATAAATTCGTGGTGGTAGTATTTTGGATATTTCCTAAAACGCTGGGAAGGGTTAAAATTCCCACTGGTAACCTCATTAAACCAAATGATTGCCTGTGAGGCTTTCTGAAGGAGAAACAAAAAAGACTTTAAGAATGACTGGCAGACTCCCAGGGCTCAAAAGGTGTTTCTGCATGTTGCTTCCACGTTCCAAACCTCAGGGAGGGCTAGAAAAGAATCACTGAAGAGAGGTACTCTTTTATCTTGTACTTTAGAGCCTCCTGTCTTTCTCCCTCATAACAAGTAGTTTTCCTTCTCTTTGGATAAGCTTCAAGCTCTCCCATTAGACTAGATATTTTCCACGGGCAGTGAAATATGCCCAAACTATCTTCTCCATTTTAAAAGTGTTACCTGTCTACCTGCTGTGATTTCTCCCTCCAGGTTACAAGTGAACTTCTCCAAACTTACAGACAGGCGGCCCTTCGAATATTCCAGAGTGACCGTGCATTCTTCCCCATAAGGCTGGTCTTTCTCCAGTGTTGTTCTCCTCTTGGTGCGCAAACAACAGAGTCTGACCCCTCTTCTCCTGTCTCGTGCCTCAGTCACCCGGTCCCAGGGTATCTACATCCAAAATATCCTGATTTCATCTACATCTTTCTGCGTCTAATGACATCACCTTAGTTCAGGTCATCGTTTTTGGCTTTTTGTCTCCTTCAATTTAGTTTGCCTTCCCTCTCAATTATTCTGCACACTATGTCAGGATTTTTGAAGGCAGAAAAAGAAATAAAAGAGAAGAGAGGAAGAAGGGAGGCAGGAAGGGAGGGAAGAAGGAGCAGCAACAAGTGTGGTGTCAAACATGTGACCTCTGCAGCACACACTTGTTCAAATCAGTGATGTTTTCCCATGTTCTTGGCTGTCTCTTAGCGCCAGTGGTTTCTTCTGCTGTTCAGGAGCTTTTTAGTACATGAGATCCCATTGGTTGATTCTTTCTGCTACTTCTCATGTTACAGAGGTTTTGTCCATAAAGTCTCTGCCTAAGCCAATGTCTCCACGAGTTTTACCTGACCTGTTTTACAGCAGGTTTATTGTTTCTTTTTTAAAGTTTAAGTCTTGAATTCATTGTGATTTTAGTTTAGAACACAGTGAAAGAGATAGGTCTAGCTTTAGTTTTTGGCAGGTTAAAGCCCAGTCTTTCCAGCACCGTTTGTTAAAGAGGTTGTTTTTCCTCCAATGAGGATGTTTGGCTCCTTTGTCAAAGATAAGGTGGCTTAGTGTATCCGACGTTGTTTCTGGGTCTTCTAATCCGTTTCACTGGTCCTAAGTTCTGTTCCTTTGCCAGTACCATGCAGTTTGTATCACAGTGGCTTTATAGTACAGTTGTAAGTTGGGGAGTGTAATCCCCCTGCCATGTCGTAGTTGCTGAGCATTGCTTTGGCTCTTCTAGGTTTCTCATGGTTCCAGATGAATTTTTGGATGATTTTCTCTAGCTTTGTGAAGTATGGTGTTGGGGTTTCAATTGAATTGCACTGAATCTGCATAGTAGTTATAAGAGTACAGCCATTTTGACGATGTAGGTTCTCCCTCCCCAGGAACAAGGGATGTCTTTCCATTTTCGAATCTCCTCTTCTATCTCCTTTTTCAGAGTCCTGTAGTTTTCAGAGTAGGGGATCTTTCACCTCCTTTGTTAGATTGATTCCTAGATATTTCATTTTTGTGGGTGCTATTGTGTAAGGGATTGACTCCCCAATTTCTCTTTCAGTGAGTCTGTTGTTTGTATACAACAACATGGGAAAAAAATCTTTACTAGCTGTTTGTCAAAGAGCTACTCTCTAGAATATATAAAAAACTTAAATCAGTCCCCCCAAGTTTAAAGACCCAATTCAAAAATGGGCATCTGAAATGAACAGACACTTCTCAGAGGCAGAAGTCAAAGCAGCCAAGAAGCATATGGAGAAATGTTCAACATCACTGGTCATTCGAGGGATGCAGATGAAAACAACACTGAGATTCCATCTCACTCCACAAAGAATGGCTGCTACTGTGAAATCAACCAGCAATAAATGCTAGTGAGGCTGCAGGGAGAAAGGATCCCTTCTCCACTGTTGGTGGGATTGCAGACTTGTGCAACTATTGTGAAGATCAGTGTGAAGATTCCTCAGAAAACTAGGATTAGAGGTCCCATTTGACCCTGCTATTCCCCTGCGAGGAATACACTCAAAGAAATTTAAAGAATCATATTGTAAAGACATATGTATACCCATGTTCATAGCAGCTGAGTTTGTGATAGCCCAATCTTGGAAACAACCCAGATGCCCATCAACTGGAGACTGGGTAAAGAAGATGTGTGTTTTTTTTTTTAAATAAAATGGACTATTACTCTGCCATAAAAATTATATTTCATTCATTTGTGTGCAAATGGATACACCTTGAGGACACACTAATAAGGGAAATAAATAAATCACAGATATGTAAATACCGTATCTTTTCTCTGGTATGAGAACCTGTAGATGTAAATGAGTTCTAGAATGCATAATAGACTTTGTAAAATAGGAAATATTCAAAGAGAATGTGGTAGGGGAATGTAATGAGGGGAAAGGATAAATACGATTTGCAAAGAAAAGGAAAGAGCATGTGTATAAGGGGTGAGGGGGTTGTGGGTGGGTAGGGATATGGGCAAAAATGAGAATTAATTTCTGTCAGATACTGGTACAAATCCCCCAATGTTGTGTGTGATGGTGAGTTGCATATAACATGTACCAAGAAAGAATTCAATTATAAAAAAATCAGCGAGCGACTCCTCGCCGAGTCCTGCCCCTTGCTCTGTGGAGCATGTCAGTCAGTCACCTCCACACCAAGTCTACCTCCATACTGCACCCCTAGTTCCATGAAATGTAAGTCTAAGTAATTCGTGAATGGAAATTATTGCTCTTTGAATAAAATCTCAAGTCCTTCACGCGGGCTTCAAGTTCATATGCGGTGGATTTCTCCTTTTTTCTTTTTCCTTTTCAGCTCTCTGTTCTTTTGCCATCCTGGTTGTGCTAGCCTTCAACCCTGAAGCACGCAGTGGCTGAGCCCTCTGTATATAACAGTGTCCCCCACAGTTCTACCATTAGGTTCCGGTGTCTCTCTCCCGCTGGACATTTAGCTCTCACAAACACCTTTTATTGGATCTTCCTTTACCTCTCTGATCAAGAGGATGCTTGTTGTAAGATCCTTTAGCATTCATTCTGTCTCTGTCTCATTTATCACAATCCTAACTAAACAATTAAATTTTCAAATGTAATTTCTAGAAAGAATCTCTGTCTGGTTAATGAGTTTCTGGCTCAATCATTTTTCTATTCTCACTGTTTAGATATAAATATTTTCTTTTTGAATATTTGAGCAAAACATCAAGTTACCAAATAAAATCCAATATACAGAGATTTATCTAAGTGGAAAATTTTAATAGCCAATTCCCTTCCATTAAAACCAAATGCTCAGTGCATTGTAGGCACTCAGTAGATATGTGTGATATATGTAAACTATAAAGTATTTCAGATTGCTCACTGATAATCTTCTATAATGATACTGCATTAGGAGGAGGTTTAGACTCAATCTTGCATACTGGTCTTTTTATACTAATCCTTATTTACATTAAATTTTCTAATTTTGAAAAAAAAAAGCAGCAGGGAATTTAGCTCTGTGGTGCCACAGGCTGCCTTGCAAGCCCAAGGACTTGAGTTAGATGCCAGGCAACAGCATGAAAAGAAAATGTACTTTTTTCCCCCCAAAAAAAAACATTTTGTCCTTAGAATAACACTTCAGCCATGAGTAAAACGATACTTGCTGAAAATGTGAAATTTTTCTTGTTTTGTTTTGTTTTGTTTTTTGAGACAGGGTCTCGCTTCGTAGTTCATGCTGGCCCTGAGCTCACTATGGAGCCCACGCAAGCCTCGAACTCAGCGATCCTCCTGCCTCTGCCTCCCAAGTGTTGGGATGACAGGCGTGAGCCACCACGCCCGGCGCTGTGGTGTGTGGTATTGATGGCTCGTGGTCTTATGGTATGTGGTTACCAGGGATTCAGCCATGGACCTTGTGCTTGCTAGGCAGGCACCGGAAACCTTGAGTTAAATCTCTGGAAGATTTTTAAGTAATTTGAATAAACTATGAAAAGTTGCTTGTATGAACACCGTGAGTGTTACTTTTAGAAGGGAATGAACCAAGAATTAAGATCCAAACCTTGGAAGCCACCGTCAGTTAGGATCTCTCACACCGTACCTTGCCCCCTGCCCCTGTGGCACACAGCATGTCCATCAGTGGGGCTCTCTGAAGAGTTCTGGTCTACCTACTTCACTGAAGCCCGTGATTTTACAACCAGGCTCAGTACATCCATATGAGTCAAATATCACTTTATTTGCTTTGCCTACGGGCAACAATTAGAGGCACCTACTGTATAACAGGAATAAACCCTCCAGTAGTTTCTAACATATGATGCCCTATAGTTGTGAGCACTGGCAAGAGCTTCTGGCAACAGAGAACTTGGGAAACTTCTTAGAGGTGGTGGTAGTTGAACAGGATTTTCAGGGTAAGTAAGGAAACCAAGTAGTGGAAAGGAGAGGAGGCCGGAAATACGGAAGGAGGATATGGGTCAAAACAGAAGACATCACCCAGGTGTGGTGGCTCACGCCTGTCATCCCAACACTCGGGAGGCAGAGGCAGGAGGATTGCTGAGTTCGAGGCTTGCCTGGGCTCCATAGTGAGCTCAGGGCCAGCATGAACTACAAAGTGAGACCCTGTCTCGAACAACAACAACAACAACAACAATATCAGAAGACATCAAATACTGACATGGATGGAGTGCCTTTGTGTATCTACCACCAAATTCCTATGTTGAATTCTTAACATGTGAGATGATGTATTTGATAGTGGGACCTTTACAAGCTCTAGTTCATGAAGGCAAATCCTGAGAAATAGCATCAGCATTGATGCCTTTTAAAATGGCTCACTATCAGCTGCCTCACTCCTTCTTCCACGTGAAGATATATCAAGAATGTGCCCTTTGTGAACTAAAAGGTGACCCCTCTGTAACTACTAGTCGGCCAGGGCCTTGATCTTAGTCTCCCAGCCTGAACAACAATGAGAAACTGATTTCTGTTGTTTATAAACTACCGTTACGGTGGCCTCAACATAAGACAAATGTGGAGGTTGGCTTTAGAGGATCAATCTTATTTAGAGCATGGGAAGAGGTGAAGTGACGGACAGAACCAGAGATCACAAAGGGCTTTGTCTTCAAGCTACTGCATTTCTGCAACAATGTAACAATCACATGGAGGATGGGCGACAAGGGGCCCCTTCCAGGGACACAGCACGCTGTTTACTCTCCTGCAGCAGGACCACGTGCAACGGTTCAAATATAAATTATGGTTCAATAGATGTTCATTGAACATTTGTTCTGAATAATAGTACTTAGAAGTCAGCAGAACGAAGGTCTGGCTCTGCCGTCCCTCCGATGGACCTCTCAAGGGAAAGGGATCCCGTCACTTCCAAGCACGAGGATCATGGGAGCCCCGAAGACCAGAGAGCGAGGACAAGCGCGATGAGACAGATGAGGCGCTTCACAAAACACGGGCTAAGGAAACTTCAAGGAGAGTGGTAAGAAGAGCCTAAAATAAGTATTTCAGACTGAAGAATTTTTCTAGAGACAGTTATTTCCATCTCCATATGTCCATTTCCATAGCAGCAAAACAGAATTGCCACAAATGTGCATCATAAAGTCCATTTGCTGTGCACCAAGCTAAATGAACTAAATGTTTGACGCACTATGAATCACTCCAACTTGTACTGAGCACTCACAGTGTGTCAGACGGTGTTCCTGCCCCACGGAGTCTGTGTTGCAAAACTTAACACGCTAACGAGGAAACAGCAAACAAATTTTTAAAAGCTATAGCTTTTATATAGCGTACTTTTGATCTGAGAGACAGCAGGTCACAGTTGTACAGGACAGAGGATTTAAATAAAATAATCTGACCCCGAATTGTTATTTTACTGCTCAATGCCTCTGTGCTTTATGTAACTTCTGTAGCTGTTGTGTGCCTGATTCTCCTACTATAAATTAAATTTTACAATACTTACCTAGCTCTTTGCATTACACTGAAGATTGTGTTCACAGGTATAAAGAACTCAGGAGATAACTAGGAAATTAGTAGATATTGTTTTAATAAATGATATTACTATTTTCCTATTAAATTTATCAGTATCAGTAAATGCTATGAGGTAAACTCAAAGCTAAAGGGGTAGATCTGATAATGCCAGGGTAGGGAATGGAGGTAGAAAGAGCTAATTTAGGTAAAAGGGTCAGAAAGAGTATTTATCCAGAGATGATGCTTCAGGAAGCCACACAAATGACATTAAGGAGGGAATCTCATAAACATTCAGGGGGAGCATCCCAGTCAGAGAGGGGAGGGAGGAGCAGGGAGGGAGGACGGGAGCGAGGAGAGGGGAGGGAGGACAGCGGAGGGAGGATGGGGAGTGAGGAGAGGGGAGGGAGGACAG
>PVIC010008179.1:0-48888 GCA_004025085.1 Thryonomys swinderianus
AAAAAAAAAAAAAAAAAAAAAAAAAGAACTCAGGAAGCTTTCGCTGAGAAAGACTAGTTGAGTAGTCATGAAAATGACTTCATAAATGTAAAAGTTTTGAAATCCTACAAAACATGACTACCTATGAATGCATATGAATCTGACTACGATGGGGATAGAGAGAAATCAATGACAAAAGCACAAGTGAAAATCTACACTTGGAACGTTTGGAAACTAAATGACACACTTATAACTGGTGAATGAAAGTAAAAATAACAAGAAATACTAGATAATAGTTTTAATGAATGATAATGACAATGCATCCTATCAGGACAGATACTGGTATCAAAATTAAATGTAGTAGAGAGAACAGTAACTGAAGCAAAAGCCCATTAGGTGATTAGAGCATATGAGTAAGTGTGACACTAGATCAGAAAGAAACAGAGGAGAATGGTAAATATTATAAAATACCTGCATATTACACAAAGAGGTACAGTGTTATTTGGGGATGAATTTATACGAATTAAAAATACTGCAAATTCAGAGAAAATATACATTCAAAAAATTGAAATAAATAAAATTAATATATGAAAAGGGAATAAAATGGAATTATACAAAATGCTTAAATACAACCTCAAGGGGCAGAAAAACAAGAGGATTAAGGCATAAATATATCATAGGATATAATTACAAACATGATAGTTATTCATGCAACTGCATCAATATTCACTTATATGTGAATGGTCTAACCACATCAGTTAAAAGGCAGTGCTTGTCAGAGTCAGGGAAGAAGCCAGAAATGATTTCTCTGCTGTTCAAAAAAACATGCTTTAGGGCCGGAGGGTTAGCTCAGTGGTTCCGGCGCCTGCCTCGCAAGCACAAGGACCTGAGTTCGATCCCCGGTTACCACATATAATGCTGGGCGTGGTGGCTCACGCCTGTCATCCCAGCACTCGGGAGGCAGAGACAGGAGGATTGCTGAGTTCGCGGCGGCTTGCCTGAGCACCATAGTGAGCTCAGGGCCAGCCTGAACTACAAAGCGAGACCCTGTCTCCAAAAAAAAAAAAAAAAAATGCTTTAAATATAAATAAGCTAAACTATAGGGAACACTGGAGACGGGCTAAGGGTGTAACTCAGTCGTGAAGTGTTTGAGTGGCATGACAAGTCCAAAGTTTGGTTCCTAGGAACATGCATGCATGCATACACTCACACACACACACACACACACATTCTGTGATGGCTTTTTTTTTTATGTGCCAATTTGGAAGACAAATCTGGATAAGACTGACGACATTGCCAAACTTGGTGCCAGCAGAGCACCTTGAAGAATGGAAATGGGCCTCACCTAGCCAGTGCAAAGCCCAGCTAGAACAAAAAGCTGCTCAAGCAGGAAGGCCTCTCCAGCCCTGCTCCCTGGGCGGCACCTGCACCGTGTGTGCGTCCCCGGGCCTGCCGCCCGCCAGTGCCGAGTCGGGCGCTGCAGTGACCGCCCTCCCGGGCCGCCAGCCTGCTGGCCCAGGCCGAGCCTGGTCTCGAGAAGCAGTGCAGCACGCTAAGGCTCTCTCTAAACAAAAATCCACCCAGACAATTCCCAGCTGGCTCGGTTTCCCTGGAGATCCTTGACTGCCACAGAGTTTGATACTGTAAATAATTCTAGGGGAATGAACGCTGAGTATGATTCTTCTAAATCAGTTTGGGGTTTTGAAACTGTTTTTCTAGCCTCCCTGGACTCAGAGACATGAATTTCTATTTCCAGTTGCAAATAGATCACCAATACTCCACCCCATGATCTGACAACAGAGATAAAATGTTAATATTATTCCTAGTCAAATTATAGAGCAAATCTGATAGGCTAAGCATCTGACACTTTGGACCACTGTTGTCAGCTTAAGAGATACAATGTGATTGGCTGCTTCTCATGCTGGAAAGAGCAGGGAAAGGAAAGGATGAACTCATGGTTTTCGATATGCAGTTCAAGCTGAAAGCACCCATGTCTGCCCTGCAAGAGACCCTGGGAAGCTGTAAACAGAGTTGTGACTGCTGGGAAACCCAGAATCTCACTCCATGAGTAGTTAATTTGCGAAACGCATTGAATTTGTAGCCTCACACAGTCTCCTCTGTTAAAGCATCATTCCCCCAGTGTGATCACCCTGTTTTTCATTGACAGTTTGGTGACACTGGACTATTTCCAAAAGGAAAAGAGTATTATTTTCATCTTGCTGGATAAACACTTACTCTACGTATTGGTTTGCCTTCCCTGTAGGCAATTCAACACTGCTTTTGGTCAAGGAACTCACTTTATACCAAATTAAGTACAGTATTCTCTCCCTAATCATGGAATTCAGCGGTTTTACCATATCCTCCTCTATCTGGAAGCAGCTGGCTTGACAACATGGTAAGATGCCCTCTTTTTTTTTTCTTTTGAGACAGGGTCTCACTTTGTAGTTCAGGCTGGCTCTGAGCTCACTATGTAGCCCAGGCAAGCCTTGAACTCAGCAATCCTCCTGTCTCTGCCTCCCGAGTGCTGGGATGACAGGTGCGAGCCACCATGCCCAGTATCCTGGGCACGATGCCCTCTTGAAATAATTAATTATTCCCGTGGTTTCCTAATGAAATTATTCTTCCCTTTAAAATGACAATCTCTAGGCCAGCAGAAGATAAGGCCATGGGAAGCAGAAGAAGAAATTTTACCTTTGGTTAGTGGGGGTAGTAATAAGTGGTACCTTTTTCATTTCTACCTCTTCATTCCTAGATCTGTGACTTCTAGTTATAGGAGAACCAAAATCATACAATAATGATACCGATTTCCTATAAGACACAGACTCAGATCATATATAACCCCCTGGAAAATCTTGCTGCAACTTCCCAAGGTATCGTCATCTATCTAGTGCTGTAGCTAGACTCCCCCCCCCCAAGTTATTTTGGATCCCTCAAGCCTCTGAATAGGCAAATATTTACTTGTGCCATGGAATGATACAGCCTGACTGCGAAGGAGAAAATGGACTACTGCTCCACAGGACAGCTGAGAAACAGTCTGTCTGGAACACAAGAGATGTCCTAGAATGGCTCTCGCTATCACCATGCTGGGCAACTAAAGCCCATGAGACACTGCAACAATCCAATGCAGACAAGGTGTCTACAGACTCCTCAGGAGTAAAGGACTAGTCGCCACTCCAGGTAAAGGACCAAGATCAGCTAAGGTGCTTGCTTGCTAAGGGCAAAGGAAATAAGGAATGGGTAGTTGAAGTAGGTAATGAATAAATACTAGCTCTGGCAACACGACCAGTTACAGCAATTAAAACTACAATTGTCAAGGGTTTTCTTCCTGATTTTGGTTGTGAAATCCCAAATAACTTTGTTCCCCTTCCTTTCTTAACCCCTTCCTAAGTAAATAAGTTTATTGGCTTTATATTATTATATTTGAGTTAGAAGATACAGAAGAGATAAATAAAATTTATCTTAGGATATTTCATCTTTTTCTGGGAAAAGTTTAGTACATTTTCAGTGGTAGCATATAAGTGGAAATATGACCTCTTTATGATTTTTATTAGGAGATAAATACAGCTTAAGGAGCTATGTATGTTATTACTGACTAAAGGATCTTAATATGGATGGATTTGGAAGTAGTCTTTGAGAAGTAATTAGGTTAGATAGGTCATGAGGGCAGAGTCCTGTCTCAATCTATTTGGTCTGCTACAGCTAGTTCCATAAACTGGTTAACTTATAAACAATATAAACAAGTTTCTTGTAGTTCCAGAGTTGGGAAGTTCATAGATAAGAACAGGCAGATGTGGTGGTTGGTGAGGCCCACATGGAGACAGTGAGTATATTTCTGTATTCGTGGGTGGTAGAAGGAATGAGAGCTCTCTCCACAGCCTGCTTTAAGAAGACACTAATCTTATCATGAAGGTTTCACCCTTGTAATCTAATCAGTTCCTCCAGGCCCCACCTCCCAATACTATCACCTTCAGGATTAGGATTTCCACATATGAACTGGGAAGAGTCGATAAACATTCACCCCACTGCAGGCTCTTGAAATGAGATACATGCCCTTACAGGAAATGGGAAAATTATTTCTCCGCTTCTCCATGTGAGGATAGGGTGGTAGTTATCTACAAGCCCAGAAGATAACCTTCATCGGGAAATGATTCACCTGCATCCTGATCTTGGACTTCCCCAACTCTTACAGTTATAAGAAATAAATGTGTGTTGTTTAAGTCACTCACTTTAGGGTATTTAAATAAAAGGTTCAAATTGATAATAAGTAAATTTAAATGATTACGTTTACATGTCAACTTGGAGGGTATTTTTCGATGAGGTTAACATTTAAATCAGTGAATCTTGAGTGGAACAAAAAGGCCAGCCTCCTCAAGCAAGAAGCAAATTTTCAACGGACCTGCTTTGGAGCAGAATGGCACCCTCACATCTGTGGGGTCTCCACCTGTTGGCCTCCAGACTGAACTACATCATCAGTTCTCTTGGGTCTCAAACCTGCTAGCCCAGATCACAGATTTTGAACTCAGCAAACTCTACAATGAGTAAAACAGTTCATTTTAATAAATCTTTTCACCTTTATGTGCATCTCCCTTTGGTTCTGTTTCTCTGGAAATTTCTAAATAATGCTATCATAAGTTAAGACTAGCAAAAAGAAAGCTGGAGTAGCTATATCAATTTTAAGCAGAGCAGATCACAGAACAAGAAATGTCGATAGAATAAAGAAGACATTCCATAATGATATCAAGGTCAATTATCTAAGAATACATAATCTTGAGTATTTATATACCTAATAGTTAAAATATGTGAGCCAAAAATCAAATAAAAGAATTGGAAAAATAGTAAAAATTCACTACTCTAGTTGGACATTTCAACACCTCCCGTTCAGTAATTGATAGACCAAGCAGACAGAAAATCAGTGAGAATATAATTGACCTGTGTAAAACAATCAATCAACTTGACCCTAATGATGTCTATGGAATACTCCACTCAACAACAACAGAATATACTCTTCTCAAGCTTAGATGGAATAACCCTGATTTAAAAAGAAAATAAAAGTACCCTTAACAGGCTGGGCACGAGAGCTCACTCCTGGAATTGGGAGGCTGAGGCAGGAAGATTGCCATAGGTTCAAGGTCAGCCTAGACTACATAGTGAGTTCATGGCCAGTCTGAACTACACAGTGAGAAAAAAACAATATATTAACAATTTATAAGAAGAGATATAAAGTTTGGCTCTCACACTAACTGGAACTAGTGCAAAAGCCAAAACAGAAAGATAGATGAAAAGCCTTCAAATTTTTGGAAATTTTTTCAAAAATATTTTAATTCACATATCTTTAAAGAAAATTTCTTTAAAATCTTTAAATGCTTTGAGTGAAATAAAAGTAGATATATGACATATTAAAATTTATGAGCTTCAGCAAAGCAGTGTCTAGGGAAAAGTATCAGCTAAGTACATTTATTAGTGATAAAGATCTAAAAACAGTAATGTAAACTTATACTTTGGAATACTAGAGAAAAAAATCAATATAAGCCTAAAGCCCTGGAAGAAAAGAAATAACACAATTGGAACAGATTAATGAAATTGCAAGCAGAAAAACAATAAAGAAACATCAATAAAAAATTCACTAAAAATATCTGTAAAAGTGATAAACTTATTACCAGAAGAGTGAAGAACAAAACCAAGATGATTCTTACTACCAATATGTGAAAAGTAAAGGGGATCAGCATTATGAATCCCAAAGGCATTAGAACACAATGAGAGAATACTATTAACACCTGTGTATCCATAAATTTGATATCTAGATGAACTGAACCAATTTCTTGAATTGTTCCAAAGACACAAGAAACTCACAGAAAGATAAATAAATAATTAGGAAAAGTCTACATCTATTAAAGAAATTGAATTAAAATTAATAAGCTTACAGAAAGGATGAAATCCTTTCACTGATGAATTTTACTAAATTTTTAAGGAAAACTGATCATTTTTCATAATCCCAAAAATACAAGCAGAAGAAACATTTTATAGATTACTATGATACAAAACCTGAGATTAAGTAGCAAAAGATATGTAACATTACTAAGAGAATGTAAAACAGAAGATTCTACATCAAAATTTTCTATGAACATAGATACAAAGTATTCAGAAAAATATTACATTAAATACAAAGATAATTGTATAGCACAACCTTCATGCAGTAGTAACAAATGATACATATGCAGGTATACTGAGATATATAATGATATAAATGGTATCTACATGCAGAAACCTAAACTCTGAAGAAAGAAATAAAGGAATATCTATATTAATGGGGAAATATTCTGTATTTATGAATTGGAAAGCTCAAATGATTAAGATATCAGTTCTCTGCAACTTGATTAACATATCCTCAATCTGAATTCCAACAAGCTATTTTTTAGATATTGGAAAACTGAATTAAAAAGTTACATGGAACAGCAAGTCACCTAGAATAACTAATACAATAAAGAAGGTCAGAATTGCAGGGTGTGGTGGCTCATGCCTGTCATACCAGCACTCAGGAGGCAGAGGCAGGAGGAGTGCTGAGTTTGAGGCTTTCCTGGGCTACATACTGAGCTCAGGGCCAGCCTGAACTACAAACAAAGCCAGACCTTTTCTCAAAAAAAAAAAAAAAAAAAAAGGACAAAGTTGTTGAACACATCTATCTGATTTCAAGGTTTATTGTATAGCTATAGTATTTAAAACAGTGTGGTATTAGTGAAATAATACCTAGGTAGATCAAAGATCCAGAATACAAAATTATAATTAATTGATCACACATAGATATAACTCAATGGAAAAAGACCTCATTCAACAAATGGTAGAGTAATTGATATTTATGATAAAAAGTAGAAAAGAGCCTGGACACAGACCTTTCAAAACTTTTAAAAGAAATCTTAAAGAACTTAAAGAGATCATAGACTTTGATGAAACATTTAAAACTTTGGAACAAAATGTTATAAAATCAAGGTAACCTGAGATTCAGTGACACCATTTTAGATATAACATTAAAAAAACCCAAAAAGGAAAAATTTACTAAATTGAACTTTACTGATATTTGAAAATTTTTTGTGAAAATCAGTTAAAAAATCATAGATAAACTATAGTCAAAGATAAAAGCAGATGCAGGGCCGGAGATTTAGCTCAGTGGTTCCGGCGCCTGCCTCGCAAGCACAAGTTCCTGAGTTCGATCCCCAGTGACCACATACAATGTTGGGCATGGAGATTCATGCCCACCAGCAATCAATACCACATACCACAGAGTCGGGCGTGGTGGCTCACGCCTGTCATCCCAGCACTCGGGAGGCAGAGACAGGAGGATTGCTGAGTTCGAGGCTTGTCTGGGCTACATCGTGAGCTCAGGGCCAGCCTGGACTACAAAGCGAGACCCTGTCTCAAAAAAAAAAAAAGATTGATGCAATTTTATGTACAATTATTGGAGGGGTAACAATAGGCCAAAATTCTGCGAAAAAATCTTTCCAAGTTTATAGTAATGCAAACTCCATAACTCCCAGGCACTTCTGCCCCCACACGTACCATCCGTGACACTCGAACTGAACAAGTACCCTCTGGACCCACCCATCCCAGCAAGACTCAGAACCCAGCGGGCTAGTGTCTCAAAGTACGGTGTCCTGCTGAGGTCTTTCTGGAATGAGAACTAGACTTCCTTCAGGGACAGTGCTGTGTGTTTATCGTGGCTGGGACATCAATGAGTGGGACAGGGAAGTATAAAAACAGTGATTAAAATAAGCCCCTCCCTCTGTCGTGACCGTGTTACAGGGCAATGAAAGCCTTTCCCGTCTCTTCTGAGCCAGTCACCTCCAGATAGGAGATTTCGCAAATGACAGAGAACACGGAGGTGAGGGCTAAGGAATGATGAGTGTCTCTTAGTTAAATATCAGCTAAGAAACAAGATTGGAATCCTGCCTATCTCTCCAGCACTGACAAAGGGAAAGAAATTCACTGGAGGGGGAGGGAGGGAGGGAGAGGGAGCTCCACAGAGCTCAGTGGGTTTGGATTGGCTGTAGCATGAATCATTAATTTTCCCTCAGAATGATCAAGAGTGTCATTAGCATGCATTAGGCACCATCTCACAGGGCCAGGCCCAGGGAGGAGGACTCCCCCTCTCCCTCTCTCTCTCCCTCCCTCTCTCCCTCCTCCCTCTCTCCCTCTCTCCCGCTATTGCATAATCGATGCGGATTACTCAAAACTGCTGGCAGAATCTCCTCCAACCATTAGCACCAACCCTGCCTCGCTCACATCCAGCCGTCCATCTCTTTCCTGGCTCTCTTTCCTGTGGATGGAGACCCCCTCCTCGCAGGGAGAGACCCCGGCTCTCCGGGGCAGCCCATCAAACTCCAGAGCGCTGCAGAGCTGAGGAGGGAAGAGGAGTGTGGAGGACGCACTGTCTTTACTGGGTTTTGTCAACACGTTATTCTGGAGCGAGGTTTTGGGGTTTCCTCTCCCGGGTTCCGTCCTTGCTCCCTTCCACGCTCTTTGCCTCAAGCCTTCCTGCGCGCACCCCTGTCCGTCTCGCCGTCTCCGACCCGCGCCCCCAAGCCTCTCTCTGTCATCCTTCTGGAAGCCCGCGCTCCGCCTGTCCCTTTAGATGAGGTCACCCTGGCTGTGTGAAGGACAGGAGGCTCTGAGAGGTCAGACATTAGCGCTGCTATAACTGCGCAGCTCCGGAGACCGGGCGAGCCGATCCATCACGGCTCCACCACTCCATTAGGCCTCGCATGAAATATGCCCCGCTCTGCACCGCGCGGCCATACGTCTCCCGGTCTAGACACCTTCCTGTTGTGTGAAGATCAATGCCGCTGGGTCATGCATCATGTGTCATCCAGTAGCCCTTCCTCTAATAACCGTGTCTATTCTCTAGTCTGCAGTATAAATTATGGCACTGGGGAAGTACTATATTATTCAGCAACCTTGGTCACTAATGGATTATTGGGTTTATTGGTTGATAATGTGAGCTCCCTCTCTCTCTCTCACCTTTTATTTTTTTTCCCCCTATTTTTGGCTGGGTCTCACTTTTATTTATTTATTTTCCTCTATTTTTATTTTATTTGGTTCAGCTTTGAGTGATGGCTGCTTCAGAATTCTGTCAACCTGGTCCCATATCAAAGTCCTAAAATGATAATGCTTTAAAATAAGGCCAATTAGAAAGAACTCTCTAAGGCCACCTATTAAATAATGGACTGCGTCGAAGGCAACTGCTTCTCCTTCTGTCTCCTGAGGTTTCTACAGTGGGGCCCGTGGCTGAGGGGCGGCTTGCGGGGGCCAGGGAGCGGCTGGGCCCCACGGCCTCGTGTGTCTCCCGGGGCTCAGCCTCCCAGAATTCCCTCTGGGGCTCTTGCCTTGGCCGGAGGAGGAGGGTACTGGAGAGGGAAGCCCAGGCTCTCACATCGCGCTACGCACCTGTTTGAAGCAAGGTCTCTATGTCACCCAGACTTGTGATCCTCCTGCCTCAGCTTCCCAGAATGCTGGGGAAATAAGGGGGAGCACCTAGACGGCCCAGTTCTTTTCCTTGTACTCTTCAGGTCGCTCGCAGCTGATGCTACAATGAGCTGCTGCTGGATCTCTGCTCTCAGGCTTCTTAGTCTATAAAATGAGTGGGAGAGGCACCGCCCCAGTGAACAGAAAGGAGAGAACGTGATGCTACGGAACTCTGACTATAAAGCTTTAAGAACAAATGGGGAACATTAGCTGCAGGAGGAGCCGCTTCCCGACAGGCCGTCTTGTTGAGCTGCTCAGTTGTTTCTAAGCTGGGGAGCCGGGCAGGTTTGCTGGCCTCGAGCTGCTCAGGAGCCCCTCCTGCCCTGCCTCCCGGGGGGCTCACGGCAGGTGCGATACCGTTTGGAAAGGCAGACCGAAAACAGCAAACCTTCCGCAAGTGACGTTTTAACCGGCCGGATTCCCTCTTTCTCTGGATTCCGCCGGACGTGACCATCGGGACAGGGCAGCACCGCCCGGGCGGCTGAGGAAACCTAGCCACGGTGACACTCCGTTCCCCGGGGCCGCCGGGTGCAGCGCTTCGACAGACGTGTGGCGAACAGCGCCCATTTTAAGAGAAATAATTTTTCCAATGTGAGTCTTGTTATTAGTGCGCATCAATGTCACCAGATATCGGGGTTCAGTGTGGCATTTCCAGACATGCGCAGAACACGTGTTTGTCACCTCCACGCCCCGCTCCCTTCTCCGGCACCTCCCTCGGGGAAGCAGCTGTTCACGTGACGAGCACCCGGGAGACAGATCAGCCACGGAGCTCGCAACGTTCTTCTCTTCCGAAGGTTATTTCCTACCTGGCCTCGGCAAAGCCAGCTCGGAAGAGCCCTTCTCCCCACGCCCCTCCTCACGGCTGCCAAGCTGTGCTTAGGAACCCGCCGACGGTGCGAAGGTCAGTGTCGGCATCTCTACGTGAGAAGCAGCCGTGGGCAGACTGGGCAAGAGGGCGCGTGGAAAACCTCCACGCTGGAAATCCCCGCCATCCCCCTCCCCGGGTGACCGAAGGCCTGGCCCCGAGTGGCGCCCCTCCCGCGACCTACGGGCTTCACCACCTCTTCGGTGCCCTGCACACGCAGCCAGCCGGGACCGGAGACCGCTGCGGGGTCTGAGAGTCTGCTGTGTTTGATTGTTATACGATGTGTTCTTTTCCAAACATTAATAGGCTTTTTAAAAGACAATTCTAGGTTTGCGGAGAACCTGAGCAAGAAGTTCAGAGCGGCCGCTCCACCTCCTCTGTATCTCCACGCAGGCTCCCTATTTTCACATCTTGGCTTAGGATGATGTTTGCTGGCCAGCGTTAAGACGTAAATGATTCTGAAGTACAGTGAGCAGTTTACATTCGGTTTCGCTCCTAATCTGCTCACCCACGTAGTGCGCATTCTTTGGGTTCTGACAAAGCGTAACTAACGTATTGCTGGGCAGTTACAGAATCTTGCAGAAGCTCCGCTGCTCTCCAGCTCCGTCCGGGCTCTGCCTACTCACTCCTCCTTTACCCCAAACTCCTGACAGCAGTCGGTGTTGCTCTCAGACTGTCGGTTCCCAGAACGCCATGTCCTCAGAGGGCTTTCCTCCCCAGATACTGGCCCCGTGGGTCCTTGAATGTCCCCAGTCCTTGCCTTAGTGGCATGCATTTAAGTTCCATAGCGTCTCATGGTTTGATAGCTCATTTCTTCTTATCATTGAATAATCCATCACTGTAACCCACCGAAGGGTATTTTGGTTGCTTCCAACTTTTGGTTTTTCTGAACGAAGCTGCTATATAATCTGCATGCAGGTTTTCTGGAGTCTATATGCTTTCAGATCAGTTCAGTAAGTAGGGACATTGCTGGGCTGCACGCTAAGCGTGTGTCTGGTTTTGCCTTCCGCAGGAGTTCTACCGCGGTGCGTCTTTGTCAGCAACAAATGTCACTTCCGGTTGCTCCACAGCTCTGCTCCCGTTTGATGCTGTCAGGGTTCTGGATTTAATTCAGTTCCCCAAGACACACCGAGCTGAGCACCTCTTCACATGCACATCTGCCATTGTTTGTCTTTTTATTATCCTTCTCCATAGTTCTGCCCCTTTTAATCAGGCCCCACGCTCCCCAAATCTGTTGGGACTTAGTGAACAAAGCTGCCTTGGACACAGGTGCTCCCTCCAAGAGGGCAGGTGAGAGGGAGCGTGGGAAGGAGAGGTCGGGTGAGATGCACAAGGGTCCTGCAGATGCGTTTTCATGTCTGTTCCGTTATTGTGTGTGTGTCAGTGTCACAGCAGTCTGCTATGTGGATATTACCCCCACCCTACACAATTCAAATTCAGTAGATTCCCTGCACCACGGAGGGTGTAGCTACTGGAGTTGGGTGTCAGGCTGGCTGTCCTCCCAAATCCACTCACTTCCGCTTGTGCTTTCCCAGGAGGATGAGGCCGAAAGGGGGAACCTCGGACCTGCAGGTCTGTGCTCCACCGACTCCGGGCGGCAGAAATGGAGCGCTCTGGGGGAGGGGCAGATGCTTCTGCGCAGAGTGGGCACTGGGCTGAAGTGGAGAGGAGGGCAGCCCTTGTGTGGGGTCAGCTTGTACCAGCGGCCTCCTCCCTCACCCGCGCATCGCAACGGTGAACCCCGAGGCCCTGGCCTTGCTCCCCCGCGCTACAGGCTGCCGGGCGGAGTCCGGGCCTCTCTGTGGTCCTGACCTTCGGGCTCAAGCCACAGGTGCAAGGTCTCAGCACAAGCCAGCCCTGGGCCCCCGGCGCAAGGGCTCCCCGGCCAGGCCGACAGGGCCAGGACGGCCTGTGACAGGCTCCAGGGCCGGGACTGGCCTGCTGGACTGGCCAGGTGGCCAAGGGCAGCCCCGGGGACGCTGCCTGTGCGGCGACCAGTGCCCCGCTGGCTCCCGCTCCTGCCGCGCCTGGCCCTCGTCTGTCGTTTGTTTGAACATGACGGCAACGCGTTTACCTAATGAGGAGGTGTCAGAGCTCCAAACCCGTAGCTGGGATTTCCTGACGGATCACGGATTTGCCCACCTGGTGGAGGCGCTTCAGACTATGGCGAGGCCCGGGGCTCCGCGCTCCAGGGCCCGGCCAGGCCCTCCTGCTGCAAAAATACACAAACGAGCGAAGACACCGGGACCTGGCTCCACCCCAGTCCGCTGCCGCCCTCCCGCCAGAGCAGAAGGCACCACGCTGCGTGCACTTCTCAGGGGTGACAAGATCCGTGGAAGCGGCCTCCTGTGGGGGACAGTTCTGTTTACATATGTGCTGCCCGCTCCCCGCCGAGATGCTGGCTGCCCCGAGTCCTGGCGGGGCTGACAGAAGAATGGCACAAGCTACGGCTTCCGTCCTCTGCCAAGGTAACAGATTTGCTGCTGCTCCCAGGACAAACCCTTTAGCAGAGGGAAGCCCTGGCACGGGTTTCTCCGAGCAAACTGTAGCGGAAAAGCCTGACTCTGCATCATGCCCGGGCCATTCAAGCGAAAACCGCCTCCTCCCGGCTTTGGCGAGGCTGTAAGCGTCCGCTTCTTTCTGCCGCACAAGGAAATGCGTCCACAGAATCACGTGTCAGAAGAAGAAGAAGGAGACGAGCAGTTCGTGATAAAGTGTCCCTGGCCAGCCGCAGCATGGCCTGGGCATCGAGACGTACCAAGGCTCGCTCGCGGCTGGGGTTCGCCGGCAGCCAGCGCCAGGACAGGCAGCGAGGGCCCCTTCCCGCGCGCGGTCCACTTCGTTCCTTGTCCGATATCGAGAGCGAAAGCTCTCGGGGGTCGGCGCGCCCAGCCCGGGGACCGTCAGACAGACCCACAGACAGACAGACCACGTTTCACCGGGAGAATTCGGACAAGTGGCTGCAGGAGCCGCAAGCGGCGCCCCCTGTAGGACACAGCCCCGCCCGCCTGTACGCCTCTGGCCAGGTGGGAGCCGGCTCAGGGCACTGCACAATGGCCTTTATGTCCCCTGAGCTCATTCCTCTTCCCCATCTTATCCTCTGCATCTTCTACTCAGTCGCACCCATCACACATGCGCACACGCACATGCACGCGCATGCGCACACGCACATGCAGACACATGTACGCACATGCACTTAGCGACCTTGGGGAAAAACAGATGAAGCTTTGAGATACCGAAGGTGGGGGCAGAGAAGGCAGGTTTTAAATGGTTTGTGCTAGTTAGTGGAGAATGAGCTAACCTAGGCCAAGTACGTGTCCACTGAGTGTCCCAGGAAGGAACTGGCCCTGGGGAGGAGGAACGGGAGCACTAGGAGCCAGGCCTGAGGGCCTACAGCCCTGCTGCAGAGTGCATGTCCTTTCATTGTGTTTCCAAGGGAAGGAAGCAAATTTATCTTTTTCACATGACAAGCTGAACTTCGTACCTTGACTCTGCGGTCTGTCCACCCCGACGCCCTGTACCATGTTGTGGCATGCATGAAACATAAAACGTGCCGGTGACCAGCGTTAGAAGCCAAGAAAAATTACCCGCTCCTTCCCCTTCAGCCCCCAATCAGAGCACGTTTCTCAGAGCCCGCACACGCTTCCAGTGTGCATCTATAGCAGAAAGTCTGAGGTGAATTATTCACCGTGCCCACCGGGTTCAAGACGCCGGTTCTGAATGTCCTTGGCTTCGTTCTGGGTCTGAGCCCGTTGCGTTAAATTAGGTTGTGTTCTCCCTAAATAGTCTCAGAACTAAAAAAACAAAACGGTCCAGTGACATTTCTGCCATAGGGACTGAGCCCCCTAGAAAACGAGTCAGGTCACTGGATAGACTAAAGGTGCTTTGGGCTTTCGTCTCCCAGATATCAAGTGTGATTGATTTTGCTGGGTTACACCAACACGCTAAGAGGTAATAAATAAATAGAATTGCATAATGTGTGGGGAGGTCTAAGCCTAGAATTTTTTTTTAAGTTTTACAAAGCTATGCATAATAAAAAGATAAGTATAACAAGAAAACTATCTTGGCAGCCTTAGGTTATAAAACAGAGTAAGAGTCTAAACTTGAAACACAGTGGTAAATGTTTTACAACCAGACACTTAACTCTTGTCATCCATGCCTGTCCTTGAGTTGAGACAGACTTGCGGACTCCGGACGGCTGCACTTCCGGGAGCCTGGCAGCGAGGCCGACTCGGATTCCAGCTCTGACCCCGCACTGCGCAGCCTGGGGCAAAAATCGGAGGGGGTTCAGCTCCCAATAAAGACAACAGCGTTTGAAGTCAAGCTATAGATGCTGAATAGACAGACGCTGCGGTGTCACTGACAGTTACCGCGGCCGGTTATAAAGCAGTCTTTCTAAGGGAAAAAGAGAGGTCCCGCCTGAGATGTTAAGGAACTGAAACCAGGTGGAAGAGTCTCTTCCGGGCACCGACTTGCCCCAGGTCACCCTGATCCCTCAGAGAGGGGTCTCGGGATCGAAGGGAAGAGCACTTCAGAGAGCACCTTAATAATAAAGAGGCTTCGATGGCAAGATTCCCATGAATTAGACCCTAAAATGCAGACAAGATGCTGAGGATCCCTTGGTCGCGGCTGCCAGCAACGCCGTCAGGCTTCCCGCAAGCAGAGCTCCTTCCGCCGAGCTGCCACCGAGCGCGCGGCCAGCTCGGGCGTCCTGTCGTTGCCCCAGAGCGTGTCTGCAGCCCCAGGGCGGCAAACTCCATCTGTGTCTCTGTCACTGGGAGAGATTTCCATCCGGAGATCTCAGCGGGCACCAGGGAAAGACCTTTCCAGTGTACTGAGATCAGAGGAAGTAACCGCAGGGTTCCCTCCCCTGCCTCCCCGTTCCCCAAACCCAGCCAAAAAATGGCTTGTTTTCCTTCCCAGAGATTATCCCATCGCCCGCCCAGCCTGCCGGGGTCTCTGGGCAATCCTGGCACCCGGCGCCATGCACGATGCCCACGCGGTGTTCGGGTCACTGAGCCCCTCGCCTCCTCTCCTGACTCTGCGCAGAGAGAACAGGTGAGGAGGGGCCTCCGCTCCGCTTGGATCCCGCACGAAGAGCACAGAGAGAAAAGCTCCCCAGCGTGTGATGCCAGCGCCGCCTCGGCTGTGCCAGCCTCCTCCCGGTGCGAGGCACCCAGCAGGGACAAACCCGTGGTCAGGGTTCCACGTCAGGGGGATGTGCCTCTGCGGGCAGGCAGGGCACGCGCTAGGCACAGAGGCAGAAGCCGGGCAGGCAGGGAGGAAGCCTCCAGCAGCGCTTGGGTGGAAGACAGAGCTCTCCGTCGGACATGGTGCTGCCCACCTGTAACTGCACTACTCTGGGAGGCTGAGACAGGAGGGTCACAACTTGGAGCCCGGCCTCTGCCATGAGGTGCCTTAGCAAGATGCCAATTAAAAAGAGCTGGAGATGTAGCTCACCGCAAAGGCCTGTGGTTAATCCAAGCACCTTAAAAATAGAAACTGCTCTTTCAGGGTCCCGCCAGATCCCTCACAACCTGCCAATGGTATCTCAGTTGCCTATGAAGCCCTGAACCCTACTTCTGCACGGCTTTTCCTAATTATTTTCTCAGTGGACTTAAACGCTCACCACACCAGCATGTTAGCTATGTGCTGACCTGTGCTGCTGCTAGAGGCCAGGCCCAGGGCGGAGAACCACCCCTCCCTGCTCCCCTCCCTGCACGACCAGGATGGGCAGAGCAGAGGCAGAGACTCACGGGATTGCGTACTGACTTTCCTGGGGGCGATTTCTCAGTATACACTTATGTCAACGTATATGATGTATTTATTTCTAAGTTTACTCACATGCAGATTTATATGAAAGATCCATTTGAGACCCCAATTAACCATCTCAAGATGAGAGCTCACCATCTAGCAGAGAAGAATGCTGTGGGTAAACTCACGACTCCAAAAATCCCATTAATAACATAGGCCTCATTTGGGTGGTATTTGCAAAGAGAGTCTCACTGATTAAAGAACCTCTCACCAATTATCTTCGGACTTCATAGAACCCACAAGCTAGTAAAAACTAATTGCAATTCTCTGCGTCCAATACAACGGAAAGAAAGATTCTTGGATTCTATAAGCTTATCTATTGGAAAAGCACAGAACCCTAAGAGGACGTGTGTTCATGTGTGAACAGTCATATAACTCTCCACCAGCGAAGGACATCACAGATCGAAGTCCGGACAGAAGATGCTTGAGTCCTTGTCATGCACTCCAGGCCCATGAGCTGGGTGGGGGCAGGAGAGAGACCAGCCCGAGGCAGACACGACAGTCCCCGCCTCTCGACCTTCACAGGCCCCATTCTCAAGGTCACTCAGCAAAGTTCTTGGTCTAACTGCATTTCTGACCCTCACAATACAGGATATATTCTCCCCTCCAGCTGGTACTGGGAGCCGCAGGCGGAATTACGGCCCCGGCACTGCTTGCCCCAAAGCGGATCCTGTATTTTCTTGTCATGTCGCTTTGGCCAAGGAGCATCAAGTCTCTAATGACGTCTGGCCCATTTCCGTAGCTGTCTGTGCCTCTCCATGTCTGTGTTTCGTTTTCTGTTCGTTCACATTTGAGCTCCCTGAAAGTCTCGCACTCTCATCTTGGAAAATTCTTTCTATAAAACCACAGCGTCCACTGCTTGTATATCTTGTTATGCTCATCTCTTCCTACCTTATGCACATTTATTTACGTCTGTGTCTCGTTGCTGGTGCTGGGATATTCCGTTTCTTGAGGATGAAAACCATAGTTACCCCTTCACTGTTCCATCCACTTCATCTTCTTTACCATGTGGAGGGCATCCAACAAATGTTGTTTGCATACATGAATGGATTAATTACTTTTTATTATGCTAAATAAATAGGAGGTATCATTTGTAATGTAGAAGAATGCATGTGCTGTTGGCATGGGTGGATGTAAGGGGATGGTGTGACAGAGAAGCATACGGGCCAAACACCAGGAGCTCAGAGCAATCTACAGACAGAATTCCAAGCTCTCTTCTCTCTGCAGCTTCTTTTTCTGCTGGAATTACTTCTTGCCACAATGATATAAGACTCACGGTGCTCATCGGTATACACCATCCATCTTCCGGAGCCCATAGTCATAGGAAGAAGAGGAGAAAGGGGAACAAATTCCTAAGCACATTTCACCATTGGATTTGATCTCCAGCCAAGGCCGTCCACCTGCAGAAATCCCCCAACTATCACATTTCTACTGTGCCAGCCGATAACGAAGATAATTGTTTCATCCACTTTGTCAAAGCTGAAATGAAAAGAGGGCAAAGCAAAATGATGCTGTCGTAAATCACGGGGCAGAGACAGCAAAAGAGGGACAAGATAGCGACTTCATTAAGGGTTATGTATTGTGCCATTAAGTCGGCAGGGGGGTCACCTTTCGTGTCACACCCGGCCTCCATGATGCATTGCCAGCTCTTCTTTCCAATAAAATTAAACGGAGATGTAAAACTGATTAGGGCTGTGTTTGCTTCAGCCCGTGGCAAAGGGAAGGGTGCAGGGAATAATTGATAGGAGATCGCAAGAGATGCATAATGGCAGCCATTTCTCTTGTTGGTCATTTCATGGCTGACCTTGCCCATTAAAATAAGCCCAGCCGCCTTGGAGAAAGACGCCTCATCTCCTATCACCGGCACTTGGCCCTCACGGGACAGGAAGCAGCACCTTGGGGGAGTGGCCCGTTCATAGGCTACGCACTGAATGAAGACCCTTGACCCACTGCCAGCATCTGCCCCAACTCCCTGACTTTGCTAGCTTCTGCTTGACAGCACCTAGCTATTCTGTGGACACACAACCAGCACTCAGATCCGGAAGCTGCTACACCAGAGAAGCAACCAACTTCACCCTCACACTAATGAATTACGTCTTACGAGATTCTCTGAATTCAACAACTAGACAATCTCTATGAGACATCTGCTACCTGTTGTCCAGTCAATAAATATGTATCTATTAGGGGCCAATTGAGTACCAAGCACTATGCACAACCCCTGGCTCACAGGGTGAGTGACACTTTTCACTGGAGTAACAGCAGGTGCTCACAGCTGTCAAAGGTTTATTACGCACCAAGCACTATTGTGTGCACTGTCATACTATAACTCGCTTACTCGCACAACAGGAAGAGGTGATTGCTAAACTCACCCTCAATCTGCAGGTGAAGACCTACAGGAAGGCAGAGGGGAAGGACCTTGCCTAGAACCAAGGAAGAGAATTGAACCTATATTCCTGGTATGTCAGTATTTCCAGTACCATGAGAAGAAACCAGGAGCTAATTCCAAAGGAAACAACTTTATCGGGGTCTTTTTCTTTATCCTCTCCCCACCCACCTGATATACTTTACTCACAAATAAGAAATAGTGTGTTTATCAACCAGAACTCCTGCTGGATTTCTCTGTCTTCCTATGGGGTGGGCTTGCCGAGGAAAGAAGCTGTGTACATCCTAGTGAATGGACATTGAACATCACATGACATCAAATCCTGGAGGGTTTTCTTTCTCTGGGTGTTTTCATGGCATAGTTAGGAAAACGGACAATGTTTGCCCATCCATCCCACAAACATACCTCGGTCCACTAGCGGTATCCAGACCGTGGCAAATAGCAGTGAACAAAACGATCTAAGAGACAGGGTATCAAGGTCAGTGTCTCTCAGGGTTCCGTGTTTCCCGTGTGACCGGCGAGGCCCATGGGTTCCCAGCTTCCCGGAGAGGACGCTGAGGGGCGCCAGCTCCTCTCTCCTTTGTGTCCGGAAGTCACAGCGCTTAAGCCCACAAAAATGTGACCTCATGGCTGAGGTGACCTCACCAGCAGTAAACGGGGAGACACTTTCTCAGGCCCGCTCACCAGAGCCCGCCGCCCCGTGCTGTGCTTGTCTGGCTGGCCGGAGGTTCACTGACACGGCCCACCACTTCCGGGGGCTGACAGAGACCAGGCCGCGGCAGCCCTGGGTGGGAAGACTGTGAATGACAAATATCAGTCCCCCTGCCAAAAAGTGGTCAGATCAGAAGGGCGCTAAATCAAAGCCGACAGTTCCACCCACTCCATCTAACCCTGCCCCGCAGGTCAGGGAAGGGGCGAAGGCTTTGTATACATGAAGACAGGGACGGCGCTCTCTCCGGTGACTCAGCAGTGTGGAATGACAGGCCCGCATCCACCCCCAAGCAGCGGGTAGAGCAGCACTGTGAGCTGGGGGTCTGTTGCGTTGTCCTCCTTCCTGCTCTCACTTCTGCCCAATGTCCAGCTCCCAGGCTCCCCTGCTGGACAGCTCAACTGCAGCCCTGGCTGCAGAAATGAGATCACCAGGCCACAGGGTGCCATCAGCTGACATTTCCCAGCGGCTCTTACGTTCCATGCTAGGAAATAGCTGAAAGAATCTTCCTGTGTGTATCAAGTACAAGAACAGATGCCTTTTTCCACTGGCATGGTGAGCACACAGCACGTCCACAGCCACAGGATACTACGGACCCCACGTGTGGCTCGGTGTGAGGTCACTGAGACTGTCCTCAATGCACAGAAAGGAAACTGGGGCTCTGAGATGGGCTTAAGGTCACAGGAGGAGCCTGGAGCCATGACGCGTGGCCAGTGAAAAGAATTTCCATCACTCCATGGGAGGAAAGTTAAACTGTCTAAAAGTAGTTGGTGAGTGGGTTTGCCCTGACCTGCTCAGTCCCACTTGCCACCACGTAGCCAAGGAATCAGGCAAGAGCCTCCGCGCTGCGTCTCACTTCCCTTCCCTTTGTCTGGGCTGGCAGAACCCCGGGGGCTGGAAGGCTGGAGCAGCCCAGGCTGCGGCAGGCAGGGAAGACATTGCACTCTGAAGACAGAGAGCTGGTAGGAGGTGTTCACTGCTCAGAACATTACTTCAACTCCCTAGAGAAACACCGTCTCTACCATGAGCTTGGGGTGCGGCTCAGTGACACATCACATAGTATGTGCAAAGTCCTGAGTTCTATAGTCGCCACTGGGTGGGAAAAGAAGACAAGAAGAGACAGACAGACAGAGTGGGGGAGATCTGGAATCTGCTTCCATGGAGACGAGACCAGGATTAGGCCCACTGGCTACCCTTTCCCCGAGCACTGAGCACTCACATGGGCCGTGGCCGTTCCCCTTACCTGATCTCCCAGCCCCAACTCCTGCTGTTCATAAATGGTGGCCTTGTTCCCTTCAACAAGGATAAAAGTCTAGGGGAGAAAATATTGTGGACTGGAGGATACATCTCAGGACAACAGACATAGCCACACGGCCAGCAACGCTTAGAGCAAAACAGGTCTATCATTCAGGCAGCAAATGCAAGCTTCAACTCAGCAATGTACTAGGCCAGGGGAGCATGAGAAGATGGACAAGGTGCTTCACGTGCCCTCTGAGCGCTGTACCCCGGCGCAGCATCCCCACACCCCGGGGAGAAATCACTGCACACGGGTGCCAGCAAACACTCCCCCAACACCGCCACCGAGAGCTCGGGAGCCAGAGAACCTGGGAGACGCATCGCTCTGTCTCAGCCAGCGCGACACCACACCCCTTCCCACAAGAGCCTTCTTCGGTGCTTTTATTTAGTCTACCGAAAAGGGTTCTGTCCAGAAGGCCCAGGATGAGGCCCCGCACCCCCACTGTGCCTGCTGTGGGCCAGTTAGACCCCTCCCGCCTCATGTCCCCTCTGAGCTGTTGAGGGACCCGGTATTCTGGTGGTGGACGGAGTACCCTAGGAGGGCCACTGCCAGGCTGGCAAGAGGTTTCCACCCTCTAGAGAGAGCGGTCTCCTGGCCCACCTCACAATGCCAGGACCCTGCGGGAGAGAGGCCGCCGTGGACACCGCCTCCAAGTTCCGCACACTCTTCCCAACTCTATTACTTCATGACCTGGTGGTCACCCTGTGTAGGGATGGCACTCAGCCTGACCCCAGAAGCTTCCCCAGATGCCTCACTGCTCTCAGACCGTCCCTGACGGAAGCCGCAGCCAGGGCAGGGCTGGCCCCCTGGACAGTTGTTCTCCGAGCGGAGGGCAAGTCATGGAGCAGGCTTCTCCTCCAAGGTCGGGGTTCGAGGGACTCCACACGCGCCAGCACTGTGGGTCGGACTGGCCTGGGCCCTGTGGGGGCACTGGTGCCAAGGCAGAGAGGGCCCAGGTCCCAGGTCAGAGGCCGTCCCTCAGAGCGCTGCGTGTGGAGTGTGAGTGGGAGGGCCTTCGTGCGGGTGTGTGTATGCGTGAGCGTGAGTGACAGCATATCAGTGAGAGCACACAGATGCAACAGTGAGTATGTGTGTGCACGGGGTGAGTCCACGGGTGTGTGGGTGTGTGAGCTTGTGAGTGTGACTTGTGAGTGAATGTGTGTGGGTGTGTGTGGGGACGTGAGCGTGACATGAGCGTGGAGGGGGAGTGTGTTTCCGGGCCCTTCCCGAGCTGAGTAACAGCAAACCCAACCCCCTCAGCGCAGCTGGGCCGCCCCACAGAGGCTCGGAAAGCCCGGGCTGGGGGAAGGGACAGCTGTCCGGCCCACGGAGCCGTCACCCTGTTCTAACACGCACTGCTGCTCCCGAGCCTCCCAAACGCTGCGTGTCCGGGGCCACCCTGTGGCTCCACCTCCCGTGGTGCCCAGCACACAGCAAGCCTGGCCCACGGTAGGAGCAGGAGAACGAGACTGGCGGGAAAGCGGGCCCTACCTGAAAACATCCTCAGGACTAAGCAGGGGAGGAAGGAGACGGCGGATCTGGAACCATCTAACTGTCACGTCCCAGTCGCTGAGTCATCTGGCGGGAAGACGGTCCCTGGGGAGCACGGGGCCCACAGAGGGCCGACACGCACAGCTCCGAAGGGCAGCGCTGCCCCCCAGGACTGGGGGCGCAGGGACCCCGGGGGCCAGAGGCCAGCAGGACAGCTGCTCAGGGCGCCCCTCCTGGCCTCGCCCCACCCGTCAGACAGACCCAGAGAGCGCGGACGGGGCTGCGGGCGGGGCTTCACCTTCATGTCTTCATAGAGATGAGTTAGTGCCGAGGCTTCCCACCAGAAGCATGTTTTTCTGTTCCTTCTCTCTGACCTTGGCATTTTCTTCCTCCGCTCCTGCTCGGCGCTGTCCTGTGGCCAGGTTTGCCTCTCATTTGTCAATGTTATTATTGAATTTTCAAATGCCAGTAGTACACATAAATCAATGGCTTTCTTCTCCCTACTGGCATATCCCTGCCACATGTGGTCATTCATTTTTTTAATAAGTCCTCCTCTCCTCTCCCCCATTTATAAAAATGCATCCCGCTCCCCACCGCCGTCCGTCACGCGCTGAGCCCGGCTATTTGTTGCCCTTGGTGCTTATTCATCAACGTTTTCAAAAGCAAAATCACTCTTCGCCTCCTGCTCTTATTGTGCCATCAATCTTGACCAGGGGATCAATAAACTTCGCTTTCACAATCCTTCCCCTCCTGAGCTGACTCTCTCCAAAGCGCAGTCTTTTTATTTACATTTTTAACTGATCGTCAGCAGAGGGAGACGGCCGAGTCAGGGAGGCAAAGGGGCTTCGTTTGCTCCCGAGGCGGCAATAACCGTCCGCGCATCGGTCGTTTAACACGGTCACCCAGTGAAATTGATATTCGACTCTTCCCTGCCCGGGGTCCACTCGCGTAAATCATCACCCGGGGAAACCAGAGCCCGGCCGAGCACCACCGCGCGGGCAGCCCGGCGGGCTGAGGCAGAGCAGACCGGCTCCCCGGCCCGCGCCCCACCGGAGAAGGCCCGCAGCGGTGCCCGGGAATTTCTTTGCATTGTTTTATACGTGTTGGGGGGGGTGGTTAAAGTAAGGGTTCTGAAGTGTGAGCTGCAAGTGGGCTGACACGGCGGCCGACGGGGGACCGACCCGGGCCGGCACGTCTCCGGAGACCTCCTTCTCCTGGGCTCCGCCGGCTCCTCCTTCGCTCTTCGAACGGGGGCAGAGCCCCACCTGAGCGTCGGCAGAGCCAGGGCCGCTTCTTCACCCTGTTCCCTCCTCGGGGATGATCTGAAACAGCCGGGATCACGGGGACTTGAAGACCCAACGTGGAGCGCGGTCTAAAGCACCTTGTCCACCTGAGCTTGGTCTTTTCATTACTGCGTAAACTACTGGAGGCTGATGGATTTGGCCCGGAGCCGAAAGGTGGCCCCTGAGACCGGCGCAGGGTTCACGGAGCTTCCCTGCCAGCCCCACTTTCTCGGCTGAAGGAAAACTCACGCGGGCCACGGGGCGCGGGGACGGACTCCTGCCTCTGCAGGCCTGCTCTCTGACGCTCTATACACAACTGCTGCGCTGAGTCTCGCCGCAGCTGGCCAGGAGGGCTCCGGGGACGGCTAAGTCGGCACGCGCAGGTGCGGCTCCTCGCCGCGTGTACGGTTCAGACGCAGCACACTCTTTGTCCCGGGAACTCTGAACTTGGCCTTTTAAGTCCCAGCTCCGAACCTGAGTCCCTGGGAGTCGGCTGGCTTGGGCCGCAGAGGTGCTATAGAGGCTCCGTAGGGGCGTCTGCATCGACACCGGCGCCCCGGGTTTGGCCGTGAGGGACGCTCGGAGCCCAGGAGGCAAACAGCTGCAGGGATCTGCCCCGGAGGACCCAAGGGCAGCGGAGGTTCGCTCCCAACTCGGGGCCGAGCGGCCCCTGCCCTGGAGCTCAGCCCTGCCTCTTTGTTAGCCGCGGGTTCCCAGCTGTAAAATTCAGGAGAGGCCCCGGCGTGTCTAGGAAGTGGCCAGTGCACACCGGTGCGCGGTGCCGCCCGAACCCAGGCCGTCGTCCATCGGCGTCTCCTGGCATTCTCAGCAAGAGCCTGTGGCCTGCTCTTCATGCGTCACGAGGACTTCATTGGCAGTGAGATCCTGGCTGTGCCCCAATCTGAAGGCATGGAGAACGGAGATCGAAGCTATCATGGGGCAGGGGGGGGGAGGATCTCATTAAAACACTGATTGAGGCCCTTCAGATCTTTGGATTTCATGGAGAAGTACAATTTCAAAATGAAAATAAGGAAGAAATAAGTCTCAGGGCCTAACAAAGTGCCGTCATCTTCTTATTTCACTGAATCAAGGTATAATGTACTGTGCTATCAAGGCATAATCTACTGTGGTAATCTACTGTCACTATTCCGTCACGGAGGAAGGACATTTGAACTCCCCAAAGTAATTAGCAAGGACAGACACACATCCAGAGACTCCAGGTGGGAGCCTCTCAAGCAGGGTATTCACCTGAGCGGGTCGTGCTGTCCACAGGAGGGCACTGTGCCCAGCTGGGCTTTGCAGGCGAGCGCATTTATGCGCCTCCACAGCGCACATGGCGAGAGTGACCAGAAGTGGCAGGGATGTGCAGGGTGGGGCCGAGGAAGCCAAGGATGCACTGGCAGCCGGGCCCGAGGCTGGGCACCTGCCCTGGGAGCCCCGAGCTGCGTCTCTCGGCCTGGCCCACAGAGCAGCAACCCGGGGGCCTGGCGAACACGCTCCGGGCAGGGAACTGCAGCGGCACCGCTGCCTGTCCTCACTCACCTCGCCAGAGCGGCTCGGCGGCGCGGACTCGACCGATCGACGACCAAAGCCTCCACCGTGGCTGAACTTGGCCCCCGGGAGGGAGCCGCCGGCGCTCGGGCCTGTGCTCTTTCTTCTGGACGAATCACGAGGAAGGCACCAGAAACACCGGTGCGCGGTGCCGCCGGAACCCAGGCCAAGCTATCTGTCAGGGCTGCGTTCGTGCTGGGCATCGCGCTTATGTAACTTCGGCTGTTTTGCTCATCAGCCAGAAATAAACATGAGTGACTGGTCCTGCTGAAAAGCCAGCTCCGCTGCAAGGGGAAGGGAAAGGGAGCCAAGGGGCTGAGGGCGGAAGTGGCTGCCAGATAATAAATACAAACCCAAATCTCCAACATTTTGTGGTTTGACACTTAATTGATTAACTAATTTGAGGCAACAAGATTTAGTGTTCCTGCAGATTAGTGTCGAAGGGGTAATTATAGCTCCGGCTCGGGCGCCGAAGCGCAGCAGCTGAGCTCGGTCAGGCCAAGCCCGCGTCAAGGCCCACAGACTGCAGCCTGCGGATCCGGAGGGCCGGGAACACGCCCCTCCTCGGCCCTGCGTGCTGGGATTGCTCTGGAAAGGTCATTTGGTGCCTTATCAGCATAGACAAAATCCCCTCCTGTAATGTATGTGTTTATTCTCAAATTAAATATATTAATGTATTATTTGTTCTTAAAATGTCATGGAAGAGATAGTGAGCGGAGCCCTCCTGGCAGACCTTTGAAGCTTAAAGAGTAATGTAATAATAGTACATTAATCCACAGGCCGCCCAGTCGTCTCCCGGTGGAGCCCAGCCTCCAGCACCGGCTCCGAAGCTCCGGGCTTCCTCGACTCTCAGAGGCTCGATGGGGGGCGTCCTGCCAGCGCTCGGGGGAAGCCCCAGGCCGCTCTCATTTGGGAGGAAACACCCTACTACGGACTGGAGAATAGCCAATGTCCGACGCGGCCCAGAGTTCAAAATAACTTCAGGGGAACTGGAAAAGGACCCCGGAAGCAACAGAACTGTATCTTTGCCAGTCTCCTCTGGCCAGATGTTCACAGGAGCGACCAGGCCAAGGCGGAGTAAATGCAGCCGCCCGGGGGAGGGGGAGGCAAGCAGCACGGGCTCGGGAGGGCCCGGGAGTTGGGATGCCGCCACCCCTCGGGACGGCGAAGTTAGCGGGGGAGAAGGCGGAGAGGAAACCTGCAGACTTAGCCAGCAACAAGTCGTGTCTGCTCAGGGTTATGGAAGTAAATTCACCTCTGTCCTCACCCAGCCTGATTCTGGCTTTTGTGGGCCCAGAGCAACCTGGGGCTTAGGGCGGGTTCCGACTGCACCCCTGCCTCCGCTGACCCTGGCCTGCTCTCTGGCTGGGCGGGCTTCCACCTCCCTCCAGGGACGGGCCGCTGGTCCGCGAGTGCTCCAGGCCGAAAGCTCTCTGCCTCTGATTCTCCGGCTTGTACCCCGCCTTCTCCACAACAAGCACACAAGTGCCTTAGCTGAGGGGCCCCCTGAAACTGACTCCGGAGGGGTATGTGACTAAGCGGTGTTTTCTGATGTACCCCTAAGGGATTCGGGAAGGCAGAATTGGACAGAAGTTAAGGCTTCCAACAACAGTTGCTGTCTCTGGCTGTCCCGTGGGCCCTTGAGGGTCGGCACGAATCTAGCTGGGCCTCTGTGCCTTCCCTGGTCGACCTGGTCACCCTTGTGGGGAAGGAGGTCCGGCCTTGGGCAAAGCGGTTCCCCAGGGAAGGCAGTTCCCAGCGACTGTGCCTCTGTGAGCCGTGAGCGGCCAGTGTCCCAGAGCGGGGCACAGATGCATGGGCCTGAGGAAGGGCTCTGCCTGGGAGAAGCATCCCAGCACTGTGGCGGCAGCCCCCCCGGCCTTTCCTGATTACTCAGAGAAATAACCTCCATAGTGTACTCACCAGCAGTCCCGGCCTTCTGCTGCCCCCTGGTGGATACTGGTTCAAGTACCCCCCCCAGGAGGTCTCTTCATCCCTGTCCCAGGGGCCTCCCCTGAGTGTGCCCGGCAAAGCCCTTCTTATCCCAAAGTCACTGGACAGCAGCTGGACTTTGCTGTTTTCTTCCACCCTGTCTATCAGGGAAACGAAATTGGATCAGTCACTGGTTTGTCTTCATCTCACAGGCCGGCCTTGGAGGCTTTAGGAGGTTCCTGATGTATCATTCCTTACTAACTCACTAGTAGCTTTGGTGACAGCAAGACTTTGAGGGCCTAGAATGTGGACATGACGGTAGAGAGGAATCGAATCCTGATGTCGCAGGTCTGTCGGCCGAGTGCCTCCCCACAGCAGCGCAGGGACAGTCTCTGCTTTGCAGCCCACAGGGAACTCTTGCTCTGCCTGAGGCAGAGAGGCCAAACAGAGAGAGCACAAGGTTTGGGGTTTACTGGATCTGGCTTCAAGTCCTACCTGTGCCACTTATATGTCACATCGATGAACTTACCTATGACTCATCCAAGATGGCTTCTGCATGTGGAGAAAGGATAACGCCTCTTCAACAGACGGCCTGCAAGAGGTGCAGCTTGGTGTCCGCGCTGCAGTCCATCACAAAGGACCGCGTTCTCCGGCAGTTTGTCACCATCAGAGACTGACAGAAAAGGTGGAAATCTCGTCCCCCGCACACTAGGACAGCAGTGGCAGCTCAGCAAATTTCAGTGTCACACCAACTGCTCTCTGGACCACGTAGGCCTCCCAGCAAGGAAAAGGATTTGCTCCACAGAAAGCACTAAAGTTCATAAAGAACATGCAAATTTGAAGATAAATGAGGAGAAAGATGCAGACTTCACTACAAGCCTTGCCCTCTACCCCCCTGTATGTGCACCAAGTTGCCTCCCAGTGGAGACACGGGAAGACTGCTTTTGGGGTGGCACAGGGCTCGGCCAGGCCTGCCACATGGCTAAGACCTGTGTCTGTAGGAGCTGAGCTGTGGCACCGACCTCCAGCACCCTGGGTCATGCTGGGCCTGACCTGTCATTACAGTACTCTGGGAAGCTAAGGCAGGGATATCACAAGTTTGAGGCCAGGCCTGGGCAACTTAAGGTGAATTTGCCTCAAAATAAGATATAAACATGCCTAGGAGTGTAGCTCAGTTACAGAACAGGCAAGAGGCTTTTGGTTTAATCCCTCATACCAAAATAACAAAAACCAAAGATCAAAAGCCCAGAAAAACTCCATATCCTTCCACTCTGCTGAGATCTCTTCTGTCCCTAAAAACATGACAGTTGCTCTCTGTACAGGAAGCACATGGCCAGAGAAGAAATCTGTTTTGTTTATTTGACTTCAGTTTTACAATCCTGGAAGTTGAGCTCACAGAAGAGACACTGAACTCTTCAAAAATTTTAGGGTGTTGTTGTTGATGTTGTTGTTACATTCAAGATAAAGTCTTGCTAAATTATCAAATTCTCAAGCTGGGCTCAAACTTGAGATCCTCCTGCCTCAGCCTCCTAAAATGCCAGGATTACAGATCTCTGCCGCCACAGCTGGATATCATCAAACTTTTGAAATGTGTGAGATATTTTCAGTCAGTAACGGTTTTAGAACCAATGATGGAGTTAAGCCCCACACAATAGGTGTCTAGAGGCATCGCCATCGCTGAGTGCATGTTCAGGAGGATTTACTAAAGCCCACCAAGTACGGCGACATAACAACTAACGGAGAACCAGACACCAAAGGAATGGGCATTCTCCCTCAGAAATAAGCTGTGTAAGAAGACTAATGTTTTACAATTTACAATAAAAAATTGTAACTCACCTGCAAATGTGTGCGTGTGTGCATGTGTGTGCTATCCATGACTTTTTTGCCCAGTGTAGTGGTGCCTCAGCTCATGAACGTAACCTTTGTAAGAATACATTTGTGAACTGAGACACCTCCTTATTTAAGTACAGGCAACAAATATTAGGGGCACAGTCAAAATCATGAGGCAGGGAAAAAAATATCACAGAAATCTAGTACATGGACCACATGGCCTCAGTATGATTTCCTCATGTCTTTAATATAAGTATTAGAAGAAGAAATCTAGAGGAAACAGAATGAAAGCAACAAGAAAAGAAACCGGCAGTGCCTGTACGTGTGTGCCAGCCATGGCAACTCCAAGGCAGAAGAGGCCTTCGGAGTCACACACAGCCCGGAGAGACCTGGGACCCCCTGAGCTTTACCACTCAGTGTAATAAATGCCACGCAGTGATTTTGCGATAATATGAGGAACTTTAAAGATATTTAGCACACAGTGCTTTGTTTAGGCAGAAAGTAATTTACTTTGAAATTATATTCATAGGGAATGTTTAGTTTTTCTTTTTAAATTCATGTGCAAAGAAAAGAATCTTGTCATAAAAATCTGTAGGTATAAAATGTCATTTTCCAAAGTTAGAAGTGTGTGTGTTTGTGTGTGTGAGAGACAGAGACAGAGACAGAGACAGAGACAAAGAGATCCCCAAGGAAACTACTCTTACCAGAGAGATGAAGAAAGAGCATATCTCCACATCTCCAGTGCACACTCAGCAGAGAAAAGCAGCCTCAGGGACCTGATGATCTTACATCTGCTCCAGGGCCCAATCTGCGGCCGTCAGGAATCTGCTTGGGCCTCCCCTGCATAAGTGGTCACACGGGCAGAAGGTCCACAGAAAACGATGCTCTCAGCCAAGAGTCTAACAGCCATGTTCATTGAATTCTCGATATCAGGCTCCTAAAACTAGCCCTCCTGGCTGCCTTCTGTATCCTATAGTTTTCCTTCCTTCCTTCCTTCCCTCCTTCCTTCCTTCCTTTATTTCCTCTCTCCCTTCCTTCCTTCCCTCCTTCCTTCCTTCCTTTATTTCCTCTCCCTTCCTTCCTTCCTTCCTTCCTTTCTTTTTCTTCTTCCTTCCCTTTCCTCTTTTCTTCCTTCCTTTCTTTTCTTTCTTCCATTCTTCCTTCCTTCCTTTCTTTCTTTCTTTCTTTTCTTTCTTTCTTCCTTCCTTCCTTCCTTCCTTTCTTTCTCCTACAGTCAATGGAAATACAGGACAGATGCCAAGCACTTAGAGACAACTATGACAAAAGGCACTGATTACTTTTCTTCTGATGCAGCTAGCCTGGAGACCACAGGAAGCAGAAAAGCACTGTCTCCAGAGCAAAAACCAAACCATGTCTTGAAAAGGTCTCCCCACTTCTCCACATCCATAGTGGTGGAGACTTCACAGGGCTGACTGGTCTCCAGTGCAGGTAAGCCAACTGGAAGGGCCTCTTTTTTGTTTGTTTGGTTGGTTGCTTTTTTGTTTGTTTGTTTGTTTTCTTTGAGACAGGGTCTCACTTTGTAGTTCAGGCTGGCCCTGAGCTTACTATGTAGCCTAGGCAAGCCTTGAACTCAGCAATCCTCCTGCCTCTGCCTCCCAAGTGCTGGGATGACAGGCGTGAGCCACCACGCCCGGCACTGTGGTATGTGGTACTGATGGCTGGTGGGCGTGAGTCACCATGCCCAGCATTGTATATGGTTACCAGGATCGAATTCAGGGCCTTGCACTTGCAAGGCAGGCACTGGAACTGCTGAGCTAAATCTCCGGCCCTGGAAGGGCCTTTGTAAAAGTAAACAGTAGGGCAGCATGAAAGGGAAGCATGGGAAGCCATGATAATGTTTTCTTTTTCCTTCTATCAGGCTTTCCTGAACCCATAGTCTACATAACATCAGACTCTAACGTAACCTAAACCAAGGTTCTTTTCTGAGTCACACTGCCAGCCAGGCCCAGAGAACTGCCTGGACCAGCCAAGATGGCGGCAGTGCCGACAGGCTGCAGGCCGAGGGGCGGGTAGAACAGTAGGAAAGTCCGGCCCTGTACAGCCCTTGTTCATGGAACCATAAAGGTCACAGGGAAAACAGGCTGGGATCCCTTCCTTCTGTTTCTGTAATGGTATTAGCAACGACTCTTTCTTACTCAATCACACTCCCAAAGGATTTTCAATAAACTTTTTATGTGCCATAACTGTTACATTAAATAAAGCTGAAAGTATTGAGTAAACCGACTGTAAATCACTTTAGATGCCTTGGAATTACATTAAGTGTGAGAATTATGGATCTTTTGGTGCTTGCAGGAACAGAGAAACGACAGAGCCAGGGATTTTTACGCTGCCAGCCTTCTGAAGACTTTGTAAATTATTTCTTCATGCCCTGCGACAGCCACGTCTCGCACACGACTCGGTCAGAGGCGAACTAGGGGTAGGGGAGCGGCAGGAGCCGGGGTGGCAGTGGGACGGAAAAGATGTCTTGCGACAGGGAATCAAGTCAGAGCCCTGGATTTCCTCTCCTTTTCACACTTAGTTACTGTGGGTTTGAACTTTTCTTTTCAAAAAACTTTTTCAAGTTTTTCCACTCTTAAATAAAAAAGGTGAGGGCCACGACTCGGAGCGCGGCCGGGCGCGTGGCCGTCTCCACGGTCGCTTGGACTCTGCCGATCTCCGCCCAGTCAGACACAGCAGCTGTTACTCTTGTGGCTGGAAACCGCTGCTTTCGTGGCGTTTGTGTCCAACAGTCTTCCCAAGGCTTCCACGGGGTCAGGTCTGTGTTTTAAATGGAAATATCAGGCTGTTGAAAATGGAGGAAGTTTGGAGAGAATGTTGATAAAAACGGAAATATCTCAGACTGATCCTTCCCAGCACCCCCTTTGATGTCAAAGCAGTTGATTTTGTTTAGGAAAAAGAAAAAAGAAAAAAAAAGGCTGCTTTCCACCTGACCGAGGTGGTTTCTCTCACTGACCACTTATTTCCAGCAACAAAATTATAATCAGGGACCTCTGACCTCAAGCACTATGGCCGGACTAATCAAAATGCTGTCGGGACATAATGTCTGCTTCCTTTCAGGAAGAGCAGAGGCTAAAAGAAGTCACGGTAGTTCCAGGCCAGAATGGGTGTGGCTGATAAATAATTCATAGAAATTCACGGAAAGGTGAGAGGAGAGGTAGTGGGGGGAAGTGTACATCTATAGCCCACACGTGACAGTGGGAGCCTCAGATGCCAGAAGACATGGGCCTGGAGTGGGCCTAGGACCGCCTGTCCTTCCAGCCTGGCTCTCAGTGGGTCTCTTCTGGCCCGGGGACCTTGCCTGGACAGCTGGGGCCAAATAGCCCAGAAAGTCATCGCTAACTCTGACTCTGTGGTCACTTCTGCCTGGGAGAGGATGGCACAGCCTGCCACCCAGAAGCCTCCCATCCGCCATCCCTACGGAATCGGAGAAGAGCCATCTCCAGGAAACCTTGCCTGCCCTGTGCCAACTGTGTTTCTCTGAGGCGCGTTCATCTTCAGTCTCGATTTGCAGGGGTGAAGCCAGCAGTGAAATGCCAAGGGCTGGCCAGCTCCGAGGGCAGCTCGCCCACCAGTTCTGGCCAGAGTTCCACAGATGCCAGGGGCATCATCATCTTGCCTGAGGAGCCCCAAAGCCCAAGTGCCAGGTTCTTCCTGAGGGTCCCCAGGTGCCCCTCAAAACAACAAGGTTAACTGCTGCGAATCGATGATGATCCTTAAGCCGGCGGGTGCTGAAGAAGATTCCGAGGGGAGCTCCGAGCACCTCTCTTCGCACACAGCGGCGGCGGGATAAAACGCGTAGACACTCGGCGGCTGGGGCGGGGCCCGCTGGGCCGGCTTCCTTCCGCTCTGGGGCGACAGTGAGTGGAACTGGGCAGAGCCGCGTCCTGGGAGGCAGCTTAACCCGCAGAGCAGCCAGTGAGGTGCAGAAGACAGAGCTGCCGTGCCCAGAGGCCCGGGCGACCAGGCGGAGCAGGGCAGGGCTCCGCAGGGAGTCAGGGGCTCCCCTTGGCGCGCGGACTGAGACCCTCACTCCGCCCCGCAGGGCTCCCGCGGATGTCCAGGCCGCGCCTCCTCCCTTTCTGGAAAACCCCTCCAAGAATTTCCCCGCACTCTCCTGATCAGCCTTATAATCTCTGAGTCACGCTGAACATTTAGAGCTGGATTTAAATAAATCATACAATCATTATGAGAAACAACCACAAATGAATCTTTGCAGGGGGAGGACGGCTACGAGTCCCTCCACTGCCAGCGGGAGCCGGGTGCCCCCAACGCCCCCGGCTCCCCGGAGGACGGGGCCGGCCCAGCTCCCCGTGTTCTGAGGCGCAGCCATCCTGACAACGGCTCCCGGGGATCCCGCCGTCCGAAGCAGGCCCTGCAGTCGCGGGGTAACGCCTAGACTCCGGCCCGCAGCAGTGTGCGGCTCCCAGGCTCCCCGGGCCCGGACTCACGGCCCCCTGAGTGCAGCCCGTCGAGCTCTGGGAAGATCGGGAGAAAGTGCTAGGGCGGCCGCCTGGGTCTTATTACACCGCCTAAAAGCCCCGTCGCGCGGCCCAGGGCCTCACCCCCCAGACGGGGGCCCACCAGGAGTCCCCGCAGAGACGGGGCGCACACGCTGCTCCGACGGTCACGGACGAGGGAGGACACGGATGTTAAAATCAATACCTCATCAGGGGCCCAGGGAAGAGGACCCCGGAAACGCCGGGCGCGACACCTCCCGCCGTCCTCCCCAGCACAGCCGCCCGACCCCGCCCGCCGCGGCTCCGGGAAGGCTGGCCGGAGCGGGACCCGCACCCCGTCTGTGCCGCCGGGCCCAGCCCCGCACCCGGCGAGTCCCCGGCCCCCTCGGCCGGCCGCGGCCACCCGGGACCAGGCACCCTGGGGACGGGAGCTGCAGGGGATGAGTGGCCGCCAGGCCGGAAGGGGGAGGAGCGGAGGCCCCGAAACCCCTGGGCCTGCGGGGGGGGGGGGCGGGGCGTGCTTCGTCCCCAGAGCACAGGCTCCCGCTGCCTGGCGGAGCAGCCCGGAGGGCCCAGGCGCCACGGTCGGCTCGGAGGCGGGAGCCCGCACTCCCGGGCCGGAGGCAGCCACAGCCTGCAGTCGGGACACGGACCCGACCTCGGGACCGCAGGCCCCGGCCCCACCGCCACGGGGCTCCTGTGCTCACAGCTGAGCTCAGACCTCAGGCGGGACAGGTGCCTCAGGGGGAAGCGGGCGGCTCCGTGGCCGTTTCTCCCCTCCTGCTGGGCGCCGCTGCTCCCCTCCCCTTAGCCCTCTTCGACTTCCTCTTCCTCCTCTTCTTCCTCTTGTCAGACCCTGCTTCAAACTTGTGATCTTCCTGCCTCAGCCTCCTAGAGAGCCTGGATTAAGTCTGCAGACACTCACGGGCTCCGCCCACATCTCTCAGGCACCCGAGACGGCCGTCACAAACACCACAGCAGGCAGTGGCCACAGTCACGGCACTCGCTGAGGCGCAGGTGGCCCGTCCCTCAGTTCCCAGTGCAGCAGGCGCACAAAGGGCCGCACCCCCCACCGCACTCTCCCTCTCCCTCCCCACCCCTCCCCCTCCCTCTCTTTTCTTCTCTTTTCTTCAGGGAATAGTGGTGCCTGCTTGTGAGCCCAGCTACTCGGGAGGATGAGGCAGGAGGATCACAAGTTCTAAACCAGCCCAGGCAACTGAGATCCTGTCTCAAACGTTAAAAAAGTAAAGTAGGCAGGAGGATTACTGAGTTCAAGGCTAGCCTGGGCTACAAGTAAGCTCAGGGCCAGCCTGAACTACAAAGCGAGACCCTGTCTCAAGTGAATGAATGAATGAATGAATGAAGGGAGGGAGGGAGGGAGGAGGGTTAGCTCGGCAAGTGAGGGCCTGTCTAGCATGTGTGGGCCCTGGGTTCCCATCTCCAGGACGGCAAACACACACACATGACAAACTAAGGCTTCACGCAAAGCCTTATGGGACCTCCTTTGCGACCCCATTTAACCACAACTACCTTCCAGGAAGTGGGAGGTGGGGACGTGGTCCAGGGCCCACGTCGGCTCACAGCGCGGACCCAGGCTACCTGGTCTCGTCCGCAGCGAGCACAGACCCGGAGCCATCGGGGCCCCTCGCACCACCCGCCCTGCGGGGCCTTGGCGGGCTCAGCCGGGACAGTGCCCGACCCTCGTGGTGGGCGCGGGGCGGCCCAGGCCCCGCTCTCCAGCCCAGCGGGTGCCCAGCCTGACCCCGTCCAGCCCCGCCCAGGCCCCGCCCCCGGCCCCGCCCAGGCCCCGCCCCCGCCCCATCCCCTTGCGTGACTGCAGCTCCCCGGCCGCCTGCGTGGCTGCCTCCTCGTCCCGCTGCGAGCGCATCACCTCTGGCCGGCTGATAATTTATTTAGCCTCACTAAGTGTTCCCTGGAAGGGAGAGGCGGGCGGAAAGGGAGATGGGTCGCTGTCTCTGCAAAGCTCACTCATAAATGTTCAGGTACGTTCCTTTTTCTGTGGGCTAAGCAGCTTTCCCAGCCAAAAAAATAATCACACTGCAAGCCTCTCCCGGGCCGGAGAGAGCAGACGTATTTTATCTCTCCTTGGTGACGGCTGGGAGCAGCTAATGCTCTTGCACTTTAAGCTTGAATAGATTTTTTTTGTCCACGGCAGCGGTAGTTTGTTGCTCCCCTGTAAAGGTCTTTGCAGCCTTAAAAACAAGAGACACTGCTTCCAGCAAGGTGAATGCAGTTCAGTGTCTGCGGGAGACAGGACTGTCTGGCTGTCCAAGGGTCTCTTACAGTCTCTCCTTCGCCTTTGCCAAGACAGGAAGCCTATGCTCATTGGGATTAATAAGACAGAAAGGCACAGCATTTGTAATAAACAGAGCCTTGTGAGGAAAAAGCCTGTTGCCCTGATCCATACCAGTTGCCTTTGAATATGGTTGGGATGTTGGCTCCACAGCAGCCATCTTGTAACCATGAAACAAATAAGACAGATGGGTAATATTCTCAAGGTGGTGGAGAAAAAACATGGAATAAAAATAGACTTTTAATGGTAAACTCAAACAGTCAAATCAAGCATGAGGCAGCTATTCTCAGAATTCTTTGATAATTGTATAACACATTTGGCGTGAAGCTTCTGTTAAATGTGATTTGTGTTCCTTACAGCCAAAAGCCTACCCAGTTTATACACTGGCTTATCAGGTTAATACTGTTCACTTGAATTTCCTTTTTTGAATTAGGAGTGATTCCTTTCATGGTGAGTCTAACAATGGCTCATGCCAACAGTGAAGCATGAGTTGGGCTCTGCCTCTGTCTTCCGGAAACACTAGGGCACTGAACTGGTAGTAGATGTGAACATGAAGAC
Source organism: Thryonomys swinderianus (assembly GCA_004025085.1). Classification (NCBI taxonomy): domain Eukaryota; kingdom Metazoa; phylum Chordata; class Mammalia; order Rodentia; family Thryonomyidae; genus Thryonomys; species Thryonomys swinderianus. Next base: position 35,998 of record PVIC010008179.1, read on the forward strand.
ACTATATTATCTGTCGCTCTGGGAAGAGTTAGCATTAACCTCATAGGAAGTATAACAAACCATTGTTCCTGAGTAAGGAGATGAAATAAAGATACGTCTACAACATCTTTTCCCAACTAAAGATACAGAACAACAACATCAAAGCTGGGATCACCAGTGAAGAGCCTCTGCCCTAGACCATGTAGCCTCACCATAGCACGCATTGTCATGGCTGTGTCTAGATGTCCCAAAGCCTCGTGCACTCCTGAGTGGGACTTTTCCAAGGTAACCAGGTCTAGGCTGTGTGGATGGGGGTAAGGCTGTGAGAATTGGATTAGCCCACGGAAGCCCCACCCTGAGCAGCTTACAGCCTAGGTGAAGTATAAATGGAAAAGGAATACAGGCTGCTGCTGCTGCTGCTGCTGCTCCTGCTTCCTCCTGCCAACACTGCCATTGACTGTTTCTCCTCTATGATGTCCCCCTCTGCCACACCACTCTGTCGTAGAGACAGCTGACTATGATAAACCAAGACCTAAAACAAACTCTCTTTCTTTAACCTGTGAGTGTCAAGTAGTTTTATCTCAGTTACTAAAACACATTGTAAACAGGACTGTGCAGGACTCAGCTTCCTGCCACTATGACAAACTGTGTGACATAATCTGTTTCTAGGGGAGAAAGGCTTATTTTGGCTCACAGCTTTGGAGGTCTCAGTCACTGTCAGTTGCCCTCCTTCTTCAGACTTGTGGTTAAAAACCACACAGCATGACAGGAAGCCAGTGACGGAGCCAGAAGCAAAGAAGAGGAGGACAGACTGAGTTCCAGTAGGCCATAAGGTCCCCCAGTGACCTGACCTCCTCCCTCAGGCCCATCCCAAAGTCCCCTCCCAATAGCACCATGCTCCGATGACCCAGTCTCTAACACGTAGGCCTTTAAGAATACCTAAGATCAATACAATAACAGATGGATTGAGAAAGACATTGTCAGTCACAGAGTTCTTCATTCTGGACTCTTCAGCTCTCTCTGCCCTAAATCAGAGTGAGTTATTCCTATGGGCTCAACATGCAGATGGTGGCCCTGTATTTCCCTATTAACTCTCCCTCCACTTCTCACAGAACAAAGCTTGAAGTTCACCATACGGTAGCTTAAAGGAGCCCTCTTTGCTTAAGCAGAGGCCTAGAAGGGTTTGAAATGGGAGGTGCTGGGCCAGTGCAATTTTTGTAATTAATAAAGAAGCACTGCAAATTGCACACCGATCTCCAGTTAATTGAACAGACTGGTAAAGAACAAAAAGAACTTCCTCAAGGAGTGGTGTCATGCTGGAGTGGTAAGAAGAGACCACTGAGCTAGACCCCAGGTCATGGGAGGGGGGTGTTCTGCTTAGGTGGTGAGAAGATAGTGTCCACTTAGGAGTCCTGTTCTGTGTCTCACTGCTGTCCTTGAGTCTTACATATAACAGTCCACTGCATAAAATCTTCCAGAGAGGTACTATTTATTGTGCTTATTTTATAAGTGGGGTAACTATGGCCCAGAATTTGTTTCCTTGTTTTACTTTTGGTTAGTAACATGGCCAATGTCACACAGAAAGTGACAGAGTTGGAATTCAAAACTTGGGCCAGGGCTTTAGCTCAGTGGCACCACACCTCCCTCGCAAATGCAAGGTCGTAAGTTTGATCCTTAGTCACCCCCCCCCAAAAAAAATAATTCCAATTCACGGAAAGTTGGCCTCAGACTTTTCCTCCCAGATGTGAAATAAACCAAAGATGAAAGAGGTATATCTGCTTAGGTTTTAGGAAAGTAATTTGTACATTAACAGTTCTATGTTCAATTATCCCTTTACAAAAAGGCAATGCAGACTGCCTTACTCAAGGAATGTCTTAGTTACATATTTCAGGAAACCAAGCTGAGAGGCAAGACCAAATAAAACACTAGGCAAAGACAGAGATTTGAAAGCACTTAGGTAATGTTTCAAAATTATTCTATAGTATAAAAACAACTGTTAAAATCTGGATCCAGTGCAGGGTGTGGTGGCTCACGCCTGTCATCCCAACACTTGGGAGGCAGAGGCAGGAGGATTGCTGAGTTTGAGGCTTCCCTGGGCTACACAGTAAGCTCAGGGCCAGCCTGAACTACAAAGCGAGACCCTGTCAAAAAAAAAAATTTGGATCAAAATGGTAATCAAAAACACAAAATTATTGATATAACTTCATGTGGTTAACAATGAGAAACTAGGCAAATAGAAAGGGGACAAGGGATTAAAACACTCAATTCCTCACTATATTATATTGAGATTCTGAAGATTTTTCTTTTTACTGGCCTTAGGGATTAAACACAGTACTTCCATTAAGCTATATTCTCAACCTTTCTTATACATGTTATTTTGAGGCAGGTTCTCACTAATTTGCTAACTTGACCAGGCCAGGCTCAAATTTATAATCTTCCTGCCTCAGTGTCCCAGAGTGCTTGGATTACAGGCATGAACCACCATGTCTGACTTGAAAATATTTTTAACTTTTGACTAGAGACCTACAAATTTAACTGTGCATTTGATTAAATTAAAAACAACCAATACTCCTGGGCATGGTGGCATAGGCCTGTAATCTTAGCAACTCAAGAGGCTGAGGAAAATCACAAGTTTGTGGCCAAACTGGGCACCTTAGTGAGAGCCTGTCTGAAACTTAAAAATTTATAGACGGAGTAGGGAAGTAGTTCAGTTGTGGTAGAGAGCCCCTGGGTTCAATTCGTAGTACCAAAAAAAGAAAACAAAAAAAGAATTGGAGAGTTCATTAAATAACAGTCCATGTACAGAAATTGAAAAAGTAACCTAAATACAAAAAGCATGGATGGGTGACGCAAACCTGTATTTCAGGAACTCTGAGAGGCTGAGACAAGAGATTAAACTCTGACTCTAAAAGAAAATCTTTAAAAATAACTGAGGATATAGCTCAGTAAAAAGGGCCTGAGTTCAATTTTCAATACCATCACCAGGAAAAATTAAAAATTTTAAAACTTATATAACCACAAAATCTGTAGGGCGTGATAAAAAGAGAAACCAGACAACTGTTTTGCAGAATTATTTGCCCAGAGAATTGCTCCATCAAGAGTGGAATCTCCCGCCCGTGGTAATTCATTTTGAAGGCTGTCCTAAGAAAATGCCCCAAAGTAACTTCTCACCCAGCATATTACAGGTGCAGGCGCTGTTTCAGACTCAATTTGGCTTTCTTGAGGAAAGTTCTGTTCTCCTCTGCCTCGAAAGGCTCGTCTGTGGTCTCTGGGTATGGGCGCACTCCTGCTTTCTGTGGGGTGAACTCCTCATCAGATATAGTCAGGAGAAAAGACTGTCACCCCTCGAGGCACAAACCAAGACCAAGGCACCCAATCACTGCACACCTCTCCCTGCACTCTGAAGCCCTGCTAAACCTTCCAGGAGACTGGTGAGAAGCAGACAAACACCACGACCCGACTTCCCACGAGCACACACTCCACCTTTCAATCCCGGACTCAGTGTCCACAGCACGCGTTTATAACCATTAGGCCATGGTTTTGCCTTGCAGCAAGACAGGCTTCCAAATGACCAAGGATGAAATACGTGGTCGGAACAGTTTGTGTAGCACGCGGGACACACAGGGGAACTAGCTACACCTTCCCCTCAGAAAACACATAACAGAAAAGGAAAAACTGTTGTAGAAACATAAAAAGAAAAGCACAAACTCAAAGAGAATAAAACTAGGTAAGAGGATGGAAAGGAACAATTATGATGTGAGTAGAAAAGTTGTCTGGTTTACTTCTTGTGTGTGTTTTCAGTTTTCTTGGTACATTTTACATATACATAATGATACCATTCATCATAGGGTATTTAAACCTCTACATGATAAATCTTGCTTTTTTCCCATCCCCCCCCAGCCCCTCTTCCACTCCTTATTTACAAAACCTTCATTTCCATTTCTTCCTCCTCTTGTCTTCTGAGAGACAAAAACCTACTTAATTTTACATCACCCAGGACTCCTCTGGGATCAAAGGGCGAGCCTTTAACAAAGCAATGCTCTCTCCCTGCGCGGGATCTATTTGATCTGCCGGAATTAGAATTTAGGGCGGGACATGGTCTCATCTGCTGCACTGTTACTCTGCATCCCAGGGTTTCCAAATTTCAAGGGAAACCAGGCCAATATCTGTGTATCAACTGGGAAAGAAATCTGAGATCTGGAGACCCAATTTATAGCACATAGTGAATTAATAAACAGGAAACTCTGTATGCCAAATGGAAAAGCATCAAACTACATACATCAAAGCAACATCAATAAAACCCGTTAGAAATACCAGGAGAAATAATGGAAATCTCATGCTATTGTTAGCTAAGACATCCACATGTGTATATCACCCTATGATGCATAAGAAGATAAAACAAGAAAGATGCTAAAAAGGATTTTAAAATTGCTACACTTGATATCAATTCCTTTGACAAAATAAAAATTCTACACTTCATCTGAAAGACAAAATAATTTTAGATTTCTACAAATTCTAGAAAAGTAAAGAAAAGAAGCAACCCCTCCCAGATACGAAAATATATCCTGGAGCTATAGTCATGAGAAGAATGTGGAATTAGTGAAAGAATCAAAGAAAGATGAAGAAAATAAGTGGAATGACACTGAAAATTTCATCTATATTTAACAATCTTTAGATCTGTGCCCTATCAAATACATCCATTTAGTGTAACAAGTTTATTTAATATTTAATAAAAATACACAAGCAGAAAAATAATGAAATGAATATACCAATAGTAAAAGTCAACACTTAATAAATTTAATATAATTTACCAAAATGTAACTTTAAAAAGCAACGAAGAATATAACAGTAATGGAGAAAAATAATGAAATAAGTTGAGGAAAATATCAAGTTAAACTCATTTCACATTAGGTGCCGGGCACACCATTAGAGAAAAATAAATATATGTTAAAAGGAGAAATGAATACATGAAGGGAAAAATATATTAAATTCTGGATGAACTAAATACTCGGCAAAGCATAAACCACTCTAAGAAATTACGAACATCTACTGTACTAATCTCTAATTGAGAGAAGCCTTCTTCAATGTAGAAATGATGGATGAGATAACACAGAAAATATTCAATACCAGCGCTTCCACAGTAACTTCAAATCCCTGTGAAAAAAATCACACAGATATGGCACACAAAGGATTAATATCTTCCAGATATAAAAGGCTCTTGCAAATTAAGAGGGTAGACAAATATTCAATGGAACATGGGCAAGGACATGAGGAGACAAATTCTCAGGAGGAGAAAGACAAATGACCAATAAATGTATAAAGAAATGTTTAACCTCATTTGTTATCTAAGACATGAAAAATTAAAACTACAAGAATAATGCAATTCTTAAAAATTCTGTCATCAATTACTCTCTCCTCCAAAAAACATGTACATAGAATCTGGAATACTATTTTCAGGTCGCCTCAGACCTCTGGGCACAGTGCAAAGATTCATGGGAAACTAGACTCAGAATTCCTGTAACTTCACCGTTAGAGAATGAATCATGAGCACACAGTAAGATGGACTTTTTATATATTGTGAAGGTAAATATAACTTCATACATTTCTGAAAACCATTTTTTATTATGTATTAAAGGCCTCAAAAATATTTAAACTTGCCGGGTGTGGTGGGTCACGCCTATAATCCCAGCATTTGGGAGGCAGAGACAGGAGGATTGCTGAGTTTGAGGCTTGCCTGGGCTACATAGTGAGGTCAGGGCCAACCTGAACTATAAAACAAGATCCTGTCTCAAAAAAAAAAAAATTTAAATTTTGTTATTGTTGTAAATACTTGAAAGGGAATCTCCTGAGGAAATCTGATAAGAGCACAATGATACATACGCAAAAAAATGTTATTTCAGCCATTATTTATATTAATGGGAGTGAACTACTTAAATTTCCAAGATAAAAAAATTGTTTAAATAAACTATGTCACAGGTGTGTAAATACCGTATCTCTTTCTCTGGTATGAGAAACTGAAAATATAAATAAGTCCTAGAATGAATGGTAGTCACTGCAAAATAGAAAATATCCTAAAGGAAATGGGGAGTAGGGGTAAAAAATGAGGGGAAAGAAAAAATTGTGATGGTAAAAAAAAAAAAAAAAAGGAAACAAACTCATGTATATAAGGGCTGGGAAGTTGTAGGGGGATGGGGGATGGGGAAATGAAAATTGTCATGTCATATACTGGCATAAACTCTCAATGTTGAGTGTGATCATGCTGTACATACAAAATGTACTTATATTTCATTCAACATTAAAAAAAATAAAAACTAAATTATGTCACATGCCAAAGATATATTTTTATTCTGTTACAATGCTTTTTGTGAGATACTGACATGGGGGACACAGTGGATGTAACTACAGTTGGCGTCAGAGTGTGGGCCTTGGCTGAGGGTGACGCCCAGCTGTGGGACACCTGTGTGAAGGTGTAGGGTCCTAAGTTCAATCCCACACACCAAAAAAAAAAAAAATGAGGGTGTTTGCACTATGTAAATATATATAGGAAAAGCTACAGGGCACTATCACACTATTAACAATAATTATGCTTACATGAACAAATTATGTGTTTCCTCACTCCTTTCTAAACCAGGAATATATTTTACTTTCAAAATAACCAAACAAAAATGTTGATACAAAAAAAGCGATTAGCCGGGCATGGTGGCTCGCGCCTGTCATCCCAGCACTCGGGAGGCAGAGACAGGGGGATTGCTGAGTTCCAGGCTTGCCTGGGCTACATAGTGAGCTCAGAGCCTGCCTGAACTACAAAGCGAGACCCTGTCTCAAAAAAAAAAAGCGATTAAAGAAATGTGTGCTTTATTAAAAAAAAAAAATCCGGAATCATGAACCGGCTGCTACCGAGGTTGTTACGTGCTCAGTGCTCCTGAGGGCAGCATCAAGTCGGTCACGCTGGAGTGAAAGCCTAAGTCCAGATGTTTGCACACGCAGCAACCTGCCTGCTTGACGACTGTTCACACTGAGGTTCCACGCGTGCTGTTCAGGCTTACCCACCCCACCGCTAGGACTTACAGCCCATATCCAGACCTATAATGTAGCAACATGAGTGGCAGTGTAGCCTCCTGGTGCCTTCTCCTACAGCACAGCATAACTATTATTTTTATTCATGGTACTGTGCAGTACAGTACTGTAGCTTTATGTTCTACTATACACTACAGTGCTACAGTAAGAGTTATGCCAGTAAAACCAAAGTCATCAGGTTGGAGTTTCCTTTGACCATCTCTTCATTTTGAATATTGCAATGTAATGTGCATAGTATATACTACTGCTCATTTAGTGACCTAGTTGTAGGAACAGAACTCAATTGTTAAATGAGGAAACTATACTGGAGCAAAAATGGCTGCTGATTTATGTTGAGATAACCTAATACATAATTAATCTGTTCATGTTTTTCATGTGTGTGTGTGTTGCACACTGATGAAAAAGCCATCCCTATCTTGGTTTTCCTCAATTAGAGTCTGAGATAGTTCACACAAAGCAATAGGAAACCAAGAAACATTTTTCCAGGTTTCTGCCAAACACTGTTCTAGCCACTCATACAACCTTAGGGAAAGGACACATATCTGCCGTGTATGGGTTGAAGTTTTGTGGAGAGTCAATTTTGTGACAGTGCTTGGTGACATAACTTTGGAATAAGTATGCCTAAACACTTAAATCCCAGTTTATCACTTCCAGCTGTGTGACCTTGGGAAATCTGCATAAATTCTCTGAACCTTGTTCTTCTCATATGTAACATAAAATAATAGTGCCCACCTCATATAACTGTAGATAAAACCAAGTAAGACCATGTTCCTCAAAGAGGCATGTTCAGTCATTTTGTCTTCTGATTCCCCAAACTTCAAATACATGAATTTGACTTGGTACCTAGACCTGCCTTCTGTTGTCAAGTTCTTGTCTTGTATAAGGGGCTAATGCTCACTGAGTGCCTGCTTCGGACCACACACTCTAACGTCACAAATGTCGTACAATATAACGTCTCAGTGCTGAAAGACTGCATGATTTCCAGATACTCAGAGTAATTATACTTTGCCAGTGTCTTAAGAAACACCCCAAATATAAAGGGCTTAGTGAATCAAATTGGTGCTTCACTCACATTATAATCCAGGAGTTCAGTGGAAAGTCTTTCCACGCAGTGACTTCTGTTTTGTGGTGCCACCATCTTGTTGGCCATTCCGAAGACTTCCGTCGTATCCAGTCAGCCAAAGGAAGTGAAAAATCCGGAGGGAGAAGGAGGAAGAAGAATGTGTTGCTTCCAAGCTTGACGGAAGTGATGTGCATCATTTTTTTCTGAACATTCTGCTAACTTGACCCCAGGCCCACGAACCTTGTCTACACCTGTAGTCTAATATACCCTGCAGGAAAAGTGTCCCGAAGATTCTGGCTAATCTCTACTACATTATCTACGCTCTAAAGATTAATCTTCACTCCATATGTCCTCAACTAGCTTTAGTTTGAAAGTATTTGTTGTTTTCCTAAGCCCATTGTAATATTTCTTTTTTAAAAAGCCTTGCTTTGTTGATAGAATAATTTTCTTTTGTATCATTAATTATAGATGTTTCCTTTTACACACAAACAGCATAAAATTTTATTTTAAGACAAATTGAGATAATGAAGGAAATTATGTCAAAGCAATATTACTTCCAATGGAAAAACAAATACAAGTTCTAGAAAGAATTGAGGAGGATAAAACTCAGGGCTAGAGCTTTTCGGGGCCCACTCTCACCTTTTTGGAGAAGACTCCACATATGGAATGGATCCCAGTGTCTATCTGGCTCCTTCTCATTTCAAACTCTTTCTTGGATACTTCCAAATCCAAATTACCAAAGCTGAAAGATAAAAGAAGAATCAGTATTTCGCAGTCTCTCTTACATTTGGGATTCCAGATGTAGTTTAGACCCTGACAAAGCAAGCATGCGCCCATGTGACCAAAAGGAAAGATGGGACAGGAGAGCACTGTGTTTGTGGAGTCAGACCCTGCAAATCTGGATTCCCTGGAGAACCCCGGGGCAGTGACCAGACCTTCCAAGGCGGCTGTCAATGAGTTTCTTGTTCCTACTCTTAGGTTCCTCCGATGCCAGTGTATGCAGAACTGTCTTGCTATTTTCTGGCTATTGTTTCCAGCTGTTTGCAACCAAGCTCTTCGGTCTGGCCCATGGGGATGGTACAAGCTCCCTATCATTGCTACAGTTTGGATCCAGAGTGTCCCCCACAAGCCAGCGTTTAAAGCTTGGTCCCCGCTTTGCATTTGGGGGAAGGGGTGGGAGTTAGAAGGAGGTCTTCAGGTCCCTTGGGAGCATGTCCTGGAAGGGGACTTGGAACCCTAACCTCTGCGGTCCTCTTCTTCCTGTTCATTGTTGGCTATGAGCTGCCTGTCTTGCCCCAGGCCCAAATGCAACCAGGCCAAGTCATCATGAGCTGAAGCCTCCCAAAGCTACGAGCCTGAATAAAGCTTTTCCTTTTCTAAGTTGATTACCTCACATTTTGTTACAGTGACACAAAGCTATCTAACACAAACATCATTGCACAGACAACTTTCTACTTAACCTACGCAGAATAGACTCTGCTCTGCACCACTAAAAATGCCACTAAAAGAGACTGGATTTGGGACATTATGTTCTGGGCACCTCCACCCCACCCCAGGAGCCCCACAGGAAGCAGTCCAGAGGACTGAGCCTGTCGGGGCACCGCTGCCATCACAGGAGGCACCCTGCACGCGCAAGATGGCCCTCTGGGCCTAGTGGGGCGAAGCAGAAGCAGTGAGAAGACTGACAAACCTCGGCACAGCTAGGATTGGAACCAGGGGCAGAAGAGGACAGGAACTCTGAAGCCAGAGAGACGGCAGGTCCTGCGATGCCACCCACAGTAGACGAAGCAGGATGCCCGGGAAACAAGATGCCTCGGCGCCCGCTGAAGCTCAGCGCGGGGAACGAGGGCTCCCCTCCACACCACAGCTCTCCACAGCCCAGCCGCTACCCAGAGAGAAGGGTGCACTGCTCAGCTGCCCCCCGTTCCACAGAAGCACTGGACACGGCCGCATATACCTGTCCCTGAGCCAGGAGAAAATAATAACGGAATGGAGCATGACAGAGAAATAGAGTTCTGAATCAGCCTCAGGTTGATGAATTAAAAGTAGTATTTTAAATCTCAGATTTCTAAAGGAATGGCCCCCCACACACAGCTTGCAAAAGCCTTACCTTTATCGTTCAGACATGCAGTTCGGCTGCAGGAAGAAAGCTGTACCAGTTCTGACTGGAGTCCTCAAGCCCAGTCCCTGACTCCCCAGCCCAAGACCCTGTAGCCATCTGTTGACAGAATCAGCACATCCGTACAGAGGGCGGGAGGGTTCTTGGTCCCGGCAGCCTAAAGAAGGACATTCTAGAAGGACGAGCCTGTGACCTAGAGGGTGAAGAGAGGAAGAGAAGGCAGGCTAAACAGGAGCCAGTTAGTATCATTTTGGAAAGTACTAGACAGTCAAATATATATCCTAAGCCACAAAAGTGTAAAGCTCTCAAGATGTTAATTAGCTATATTTCTGTTAGTGACTGTTCTGTCAAAGCAGGGTGTTTCTCGGCCAGTTAGGGCTAGGAGGCACTGATTAAATAAAACAACATAGATTCCTAGTATGATAGATCACTAATAAATGGTGTATACAAATACTATTCAAGAGGCAAATAACATGGTATTTTGGAAAATTCTTTAGCCCCTGGATCCTCTTATTTCAAATTAGCTCCCAGGGCTCACCAATCCCCCATGTCCCCACAACCCAGATGAGGGACAAATACCCAGATTTTGTCCCAGTTGAACCAGTGACCCAGAAATGATGAAGACTCAGATTAAACCCCTGCAAAAGAGAAGCCCAGAAAAACTAAGTCAAGACTTACCTCAGTTCAGATGACTCGTAATACAGCATGACCCTCACAACACCCAGGTCCATCCAAGTTCAGAATTCAACATTCTCTGAACACTGGCTGCTCTCCATTTCTTTTAAAACATTTGCTGCTGGGCTGGAGATTTAGCTCAGTGGTTCTGGCACCTGCCTCGCAAGCTCAAGGTCCTGAGTTCAATCCCGGTAACCACATACAATGCTGGGCATGGCGACTCACTCCCACCAGCAATCAGTACCACATACCACAGTGCCGGGCGTGGTGGCTCATGCCTGTCATCCCAGCACTTGGGAGGCAGAGGCAGGAGGATTGCTGAGTTTGCGGCTTGCCTGGGGGCTACACAGTGAGCTCAGGGCCAGCCTGAACTACAAAGCGAGACCCTGTCTCAAAAAAAAAAAAAAAAAAAAAACCTAAAACATTTGCTGCTACGTGAGTGGGAAAATGAGTCATAATAATTCAGTTAACTAGTCATTAAACTAATTATTTGATGCAATTTTAAAATGTTGCTAATTTTTCTCTGCTTTGCTCGAAAAAGAACTAGCATCTAGCTATAAATAATCAGTGCATTTGTTTTAATTAGGAAACAAAATGATGCAAAAGTAGTATACGTTGCTGTGAATGTTTTACCATCAAACGAAAACCAAATAGTCATTTTGAACATACCCAGTGGGTCAGATCTTGAGCCACAGCTCTTGTTCTGTGGCCACTGAAGCCCTGATAATGTCAAGTTTTTATGTCCTGGATTGACTACTACGTGTACTATTTGTTCTAAGGACTTGGTATTCTGTCTAGTTTGTTTGTAAAACATGAAACTTCCTCCCAGTAGGGAAAAGGAAAATAGATGCGAGGCTTCCTCTGAAGAAGGGAGGCTGGGAACTACAGGGAGAAAACAACTGCTTCCGGGGTCGTCTTGACTCAGGATAAGAAAAGTACGCAGGGAAGGCTTTTCACACGCAGCAAGGCCTGGGACCCGCGGGCCTGTTCAGGATGTGCAGGAGACTTAAGATCAGGAGCTTCCGGGCCGCCCGTGCTCCAGGAGGCCGGGAGAGGAGGAAAGGCCGGTGCTGCAAGGGTGGGGACCCTGCCCCTGTCAGCCATGCTAAAGTTCCTTCCAAACTTTTTGTTTCCGATAAAGTTCTCCAAAGAAACTGACTGAGACCAGCCCAAATCCCTGGGTCTCTCTAATTCCTTCTTTTTAGGGGTTCTCTAAGCTGCCGATTGTATAGTACCAAATTCTCCAGCAAGAGGCAGCCCCCTCTGTGGCTTTTCCAAACGTGCGACGTGTGACCTCAAGCCGAGCGTGCGTGGGAAATGCGCCTGCCTCGCATGCTCCTCTTTTTGTAAGACTGACCGAGTTTGGAAAAGTCTAAAATGAACTTTCAGGCCATGCAGCGGCAGGAGGACATTTTGCAAATGCTCTGTAAACAACAATCCACTGCACGTAGATTCTTGAAGAGGGTCCGTTAACCGCAGCCGGTGTCTCGTGCTCACCGCCGCCCTGGGCGTTCTGGCGGGCTGTAGGGGCGCGAGGGCCGGAGACGTCTCCTGTGATCCAGCAGCTCTTACCGTCCGCGCTCAAGCGCAAGAGGCCCAAGTGGGGCCCACACGAAACGGGGCGAAAGAAAACTCTGGATTCTGTGGAACCGGTGGGGAAGGAGCAGGGGCCACCCGCACCGGGTCTGAGGAGGTTTCTGGAAGGCACAGCTTGGCTGCAGACGCGCAGAGCAGAGGCATTTCCCTGCCGGCCCGATCAACAGGCGAGGAAGGACGGGAGGGGACTCTACTGTGTCGCGCCTGCAAGCATATCCGTAATAGCCCCTGCGCCCTGCCGGGGCCCTCGGCCTCTACCGACCGCACAGAGCCTCAAGGCAGGGGTTCCGGGAACAGGCCCTTCCGGCTCCGCCCTGGAAAGGTGGGGCTCCCTGCCGCCCAGGCGGACGGTCCCTGCCCCTCCTGCCCCCTGGCGAGATGC
>PVIC010008180.1:0-48862 GCA_004025085.1 Thryonomys swinderianus
AAAAAAAAAAAAAAAAAAAAAAAAAAAAAAAAAAAAAAAAAAGAAAGAAAAAAGGAATCAAGCTATATCATGTACAAGTACAAATTCTCGGTGATGAATGTCAAAATAATGTATACTTAAAATGTGCCAGTGAACTAAATTTGTAAAAAGATCTATTAAAGAGAGAAAGGAAAATAATTTTATAAGTAGTTGGAGATGGTCTAATGAAAAACAGTCAATAAAGCTTACATTTTAACAGAAGTATTTGATTTTCAGGTTAGGACTGGAGGATTTCACTTTCTGGGACAATCACCCAGTCTGAAGGAGTCTCACAAGGGAGGTTTCAATCACGGTGCTCTTATTTGGAAAGCTAGAGATTCCAGGGAGCTGCCAAGCTCTGCAAAGTCTGAGTTGATCAGCCTCTGTGGAAGTTTGCAGTATTTGACCCCTTCCTCAGGGGCCGCGTCCTCCAAGGCTGGGCAGTGACAAGCGCTGTGGAGTCACATGCGGCAGGAGCAGTATCTCAATGGGCGGAAGCTGGACTTCTTAACACAAGTCTGATCAAGCCACCTTTGCCGATTAGAGTTCTTTAGTGGGCTCCTGTTCCTTACAGAGTGAGGTCTCATAACCGCGTGTGTGAGGCTTGAACTGGTGCCAGTCTGTTCCTGCAGCCTGGATTTTCTGCTGCGATTCATTGCCCTTTTCTGCTTTGCCCACAGCATTCATCTAGCTAACTCCTGGAATACCCATTTCTCTAGGGACCCTCCCTGAGCATCGTCTCCTTTCCTTAAGTGTACCTAGCCCTTCACAAACTACTCAGTTTCCATTTGGGGGTCTCTAGTCCACCTGTGGAACCTCAAATTCACCTTTAATATCTAAATTTGTTTTCATAAATCTGATTGACTTACTTGCCTAAACCCCTTTCAGCACCATGACCAGGTCTCCTGTCCCTTTCCTAGCCCAGGACCTGGCACCTATGTATATTCCATACATGTTTGATAAGTTGATATGTAAAGAAATTTTGGGAAAATGTGAGAGAAAACAGGATCCCCGATGTGTCAGTTTGTATGCACAGAAGGAGGAGGAAGCCTAGGATTTTGTCTTGAGTAGTTTTGTATGGTGAGGACTGAGTTTATCTTTTCATAGTTCCCTGTAATTCTCTCATGTTCCAATTTCCATCTAGCTCAATCTTTTCTTTCCCTTAATTTAGTGTCTACTTGGTCATTTACTATGAGAATTAACATTTGATACTAATATAGCTTTGCACCATATAAATGTATATATGTATAAAGGACCTTAAAGTGCCTCTCATTCAGTCTGTGCAGTAGTCCTTGTGAAGAGGTGACATTGCACCCATTTTATAGACCCTGAAAATGGCTCTCAGTGGATTTATGAATGGCCTGAGATTGTGGAATGGGGTAGGAAATAGCTGAACAAAATTATTCCAACTCATATACTAGTCCTTCTTTTGCTACACACCTTTTCCTCTTCTGACAACATTAATAAGCAGCTCAGCCTCCACTCCAGAAGTGGTGCTCAGTTATGTGTTGGGGTCACAATGATAAGGAACAAGCAGCTGGTAGAGATGATGAGACATAGTGTTTTTGCTCAGGGGTCCAAATAATTAAAAAATATAACAGATATGATAGTTGAAAATATAGTGAAGGAGAAAGTTATGTTCCTGTATATATATATAACACCCATGAACCACTCGCTTTCTTTTTAGTAAAATAGTTAACATTTTCACCAAGAGCATTGAAAAAGTGCCTAGAGCAAGATCGAACATGCTCATATCTTACTAGGGACGGGGAGGGTATTCCCATGGAAGCAAGAATGAAGGTAAAAGATTGAGGGAGAGAAGAGAAAGGAGAAAATACAAGGAAGTAAGTTACTGAGATGACCACAGCTTTTCTGCATCCTGACAGATGTTAAATTTACAGAATGTTGCCAGGGAAGCCGCATGGAAAACTGCACCCAAGACCACCCCACTGTGGGGAAGAAAGGACCAGAATATTACCTCCCAGTGTCCTGGTATCCTGGTGAAGTCATCCCTGTGAAGCACTAATTTCTATGCTTCCAGGTTGGGCCCTGGGAGATGAAGCCCCTTCCTTGCACAGAATGGGCATCTGTGTCAGTGGGGGCTGTGCATGGAGGTGTGTGTCACACCTCAGTGTGGGCGAGGGGTGGGGAGGGTGAGGGCAGCGGCAGCAGTGGAGACTCAACAGCTGTGGAAACAGCTGATATATAAAAGCAATGCAAGGCTAGGGTTTTTTTTTTAAGTTGAATTCCTTATTGGTACAATTTATATACATCTCACAATCACACATAACACTGGGGAATTTGTACCGGTATATGACACAAGTTAATTCTCATTTTTACCCATATCCCTACCCACCCACACCTCCCCACCCCCTATATACATGCTCTTTTATTTTCTTTCAGAATCATATTTATTTCTTCCCCTCATTACATTCCCACACCAAATTCCCCATTCTACAAAAACTGTCATACTTTGTAGAGCTCATTTGCATCTACAGGTGCTCACATCAAAGAGAAGATCCGGTATTTGCCTATCTATGACCTATTTATTTCACTTATTAGTGTGTCTTCCAGGTGTATCAATGCAGGGTTAGTTTTGAGTAGGGGTGAGAGGAACTGGAGTGTACCTAATCTGAGTCTCCTACACTGCATCTCCCACAGAAGTCTGGTTTTCTTGTGATCTCTTATAGCTCAGATCTTGTATAAGAACAAGACATTTCCACTTTTTCCTCAGAGATGGAGCATACAACCAGCTCTTTTACATAGTAGCTAGTTTCATCCTTTAAAGGTTAACAAACCAAGCTGTAGTCTCTTTAGCTGATGTTCTTATCTTCCTCAACTGCCACCCATTCTAGTTTCTTGCACCTTCAGGGACCACTGCTAAATAAACCTTTCTTCCTTATATGCTTACTTGTCTCAGGCATTTTGTCACAGTGACATAAAATTGTCTTCTTTTGTCAGACAGTTGTTGCTGTGAGTGCTCATTTCCAACTATGAAGGGGCACAGAATTACCAAGCAGTGCCTCAATGAGTTCTGTAATCCACATGTATGTGTTTTTGCTTCCATTGTGTAGCAATAAGTTTGGTTCCTAGGGCAAAGTAAATCAGTTTGTAAGAGTCATTCTGTTTTCAGTTATCTGCTTGCTCAAAGCATGCAAACTTTTTCTAATTTCTATTTCCATGGAATGCTTCATGTTTTTTCTAGGAACCAGGACCTCTGCCTCATGTAATGTAATAGTAGGAAGACAGCACATATTCTCCATGTGCCATCAAGAATGGGGCGGGGGGGGGGTGATCCTAGTTCCAGTCCTCGCTTTTCAGTCTGTGGACAGGACCTGAGCTTGAACAGGGCCACTTTCTTTGTGACTAATGGGCAGGCAATGGATGGGCCAGAAGAGACTGGTTGCCATCTAGAAAATTAGGTTTTCAGGGGCCTCCTTGTGACTCTGCTTATTTTTTAGGGCCACTCCTCAGAGGAGCTGGATTGTGACAGTGGCCCAACATATCACACACTGTCTTTGAGTTGGATTCAGGGTCTCCCCTTCTCTATCAAGTGGTTACAGGGAATTTCTTATGAACCCATAAGAGTGAAAGCAGAGGTTATATGAAAGTCTAGGGCCATGCCATATTTTTTTTTGGTGGGTACATTCAGAACTACTCGAATCTCTTCATAAGTGTATCATTTCCTTCATACAGTAATTAACTCCTATTCTCAGCTTTTTTGTTTCTGTAAATTCCAAGCTCATGATGGGCAACTCCAGTGACACAGTTACTCAGGGTACCATGGTCAGACTCACAGACTTTGAGTTGTGTCCCTTTGTGTTACAGAGCACTGCCCCGCCCATTTCACTGATTGTAGCCCCCTTATTCATCTACTGACACATCTCCATGGTATCTTGTCAGGAAATCCCCTCAATCTATTCTCAGTACTAGGTCTAATTAGAAGAGCGTCTATGGAGCGGACTGCTAATGTGATGCACTGTGGAGTATGAACATAACCGAGCTCACTGCAAAACCACTAGCACTGACAGCAGGAGAACTGACACAGATGCAGGGCACAGAGTGGAGATTTACTGCTGACCTTCCAAATGTAAAGGCAAATTGCTTTTGATCATCTTTCCTGATGAGAATTGTAAGTAAAGTATTCAGCAAAACCACAGGCACAAACTGTGCCATAGGATGGGTTGATTTGCTACAATAAAAACCAAGTCTGGCACAAGCTGTAATAGGGGAAACCCTTGGCTATATTCACAGCAGCCCACCATCTATGTTTTTGTTTTTGTCTAAAGAAATTGGAGAGATGAAATGACTCAGGTGACTATACAAGAATCACTACCTACCGCCGCTCCTTTCTTTTTCTGAGATGGAATATCTTTGTGTTGCTTACCTGTCTTAAGGTCCTTGGCTCAAGTGATCCTCCTGCCTCAGCCTCCTAAGCAGCTGAGCTATAGACATGTACCTGACACCTTACTATTTTCGAGTCTCTCTTGGTATTAATTTCTGAAATTCTTCCCAGGAGGTGATATTGCTTTTGATTTACTATCTTGGCCCAGAGCGGGTGTGTATTACATTTAAAAATTCATAGGTGAGAGACCAAGGGCCAACTTCTGAGTATGTTTGCCACCGTGTGCATTCAGAAACTGGA
Source organism: Thryonomys swinderianus (assembly GCA_004025085.1). Lineage (NCBI taxonomy): Eukaryota > Metazoa > Chordata > Mammalia > Rodentia > Thryonomyidae > Thryonomys > Thryonomys swinderianus. The sequence continues at coordinate 4,664 of PVIC010008180.1, forward strand.
GAAATAGCACACATTCATATATCTCTTGGATCCACTGTAAGCTGGATTTGAGTGAAACCTTGTTTATAATCTCTATATTTGTAAGACTTCCTTTTTAATTGGAAGGCCATAGTGGTGTTTTGAAGACACTGATGTTTGTATCATAGTCTCATTCTAACCATGCACAGGAAATCTAGGTATTTTCTTTTCTCCAGAGTATACTTGCACCAGCAGATGTGAACAAGGACTAGAGCAATATTTGCCATGCTTTTGATACCATTAGGATGGTCCAGCTTTCTCTCTTATCAGTGGGCCCTAGATCTTTGAACTGATGTAGATCTTATCACTGGACACTATAGTTTCTCACTGTTTTTTCCCTGGTCCTTTATTTTTTTTTTATTGTACCAAGCAAACAAAACTATAATTGAGTGTTTCTCAAACAGAATGCATGTTCTGAGACCCAAGAAAGCTGGTTAAAACACGGATGACTGGGCCATTTCCCCAAATTTTGGCATTAGTAGGTCTGAAATGAGGCTGAACAATTTTCTTGTCTACTAAATTTCCAAGTGATGCTAAAGCTGCTGCATTTAGGGTCACAGTTGGACCATGGTGGCTCTAGATGGTTGTCTGTGTCACTGTGGGGAAAAGTTACCCTCTTCTAACCATAATAATAGACCTCTTTGGGGCAAGCCACCTTGACTCTCCTCCTGGCCATGCCATTCATTATAGTAACTGCAGCCACCCAGCCTCTGCCTAGCCAGAATGCCCATATCTCTGTGGACACTGGGGATGCCAGTGTAGACTCTGCCTGATCTCCCAGAATAGACGTTGGCTGGAGAAGACAGTCAGCATGAGTTTCTTGGTTACCTTTGTGCCCACAGTCTCAGTGCATTTTTTAGTGAAGGGAATGTCCTCTGGGCCTTCCTCAAAGATAAATCCAGGTAGAGAGCTCACAGCCCTTCCTTCTTGCTAAGCCTTCCTTATCACTCAGCCAGTATTTCACCAGGATTTCAGTGTTTCCATCTCAACTTAATGAGCTTCAGAGTCACCCCAGCAAGCTATCAGGAACCATGTCCTTGCTAGACATGAAATTGTTCACTTTAACACATTCTCTCATCCTGCTTGAATTCCTCTTCTATGGCCTCTGACCCTTGGAATCTACCTCATGCATGTTTCCCTGATCCTTGTTTGATATATTTGTATTCTGGTCTCACCACCTACCATAAATCTAACCCTGGTTTTTACAGAATTCTTGAAAATAGCAATTAACTATCCATACCTATCAAGAGTTTCAGTGCTAACCTAAGTAACCAACCCAAGAGCCCTTTAATTATCATTACTCCACACCAATCAATTCCACTTCAGCTCGGTATCCCAATACTTGCCTCAAATCCCCACTGCATCCCAATTAATGGCAAGCGAGAGCACCCGATGTCACACATGCCAGTGAGTGTTACTGCTCCATTCTGGTGCCAGCAGTCTCAGCTTGGCTTTCGTGGGGCAGGCAGTCTAAGGAGATCACTTTTGTGCCAATGTTTTATAAAGGTGCATTTCCAGGGAAGCAAGGTATGGAGGGTGGGGAAGAGAGGCAAGGCAGGAGGGGTAGAAATACAAAGTAGGAGATTACCAAGCTGGCCATGGCTTGTGACAAACACATATCCAGTCTTGTGAGACATTTCTGGAGAGGCCGAATAAAATGACCTCATTTCAAACAGCCCCCTAGGGAGAGAAATGATGAATTACTTGCTGACTCCTTTTTCTCTCCTCTCTCATTTCAATCTACTTCCAAGGCATGTCCACGTTTCCAGTTTCCAGGGGCTCTGACCTACCCTTTCCAGTGCACCCCTCTGGAAGCCTGTCTGGCGGGTGTTCCCATGAGAGACTCTCCCGTCGTCCGAGGTGTGCGGGGGAGCTCTCGCAGTGAGGAAGTGAGCGGCCACTGCAGTTGGCCTGTTGGCCTGTGTTACCTGGGGCTGTGGTGTATTAGATGGGCCTGCTCCGGCTGGGAAGCGGGGATGCAGCTGCGGTTGGGCTGCGGTGGGATGTGGGTCCAGCCCAGTCTATTAATGTATTTGTCAAGTTATTTTAACACTTTAACAAAGGCCTATGGAGCATTTCAAGGCTAAAATCTAGAAATGATTTTTTAAAAAAGATCAGGCCAAATTTCTTGACATCATGATATTTATGTATTGCAAAACATGTAACTAGATGATAATAAGATAATGGGCTAAGTGCAGAGATAAATAAGAGTGTGGGTAAAGAGGGAGCACAGAAGGGGCACCTGGCCTGGACTAGGGGTCTGTGAGCAGAGACAAAGGCATGTAAATACCTGTGGGCCTTACCTGCAGATATGCAAGTGCTTTGGGGGTGGTGCTTTGGGTCCGATCTCATTGGAATTCATCATTTAATCCTTGAATTTGTGTTCAGCCAGTGAAGTCCAGTGGGATAGAGGCACTGAGGCTCCACTCAGAGAGGCTCCACTTACCTGCAGCCACAGCTCTGATGCCCACATCCTCCACGGCCTCCCCAGCTCCTGGGATTTTCATTTTTCCTCCCTCCAATCTTGTCAATCTCTCTCAGCTCCTGGTACAAACAGGAGCAAGGAAGGTCTCAGTCAGGCCTACATCCTTTGGGGTCTTGGGCTGTGACAAGGCGCAGCTCTCCCTTCTTTGGACTGAGAGCACCACAGGCATATTAGGAGCAGTTCTGCAGGGGCTCCTCACCCACGCCCTGCTTGGGTACCCCGTGTTTCCCGTGCAGAGGGTCCTTCTCTTGGGCTGGGCACCTGCCCATGGGATGGGAGCAGCTGACTTCCACCTACCCACATGTTCACTTCACACTAGGCCTCTCCAAATATGTGGCCAGCCCTGCCTGGAGGTAATGGTGCCTGCGCTGATTCTCGAAGGGCTTAGCAGGGATCGTCCAGCTGGAAAGGATGGGCCTGGCAGTGGGTGCTAAGAAGGAAACACCAAGGGTAAAATTTCACACCATCCATGTGGAATATGCTGTTTTTCGGTCATGAACATTTTGGCGGACGGTGGTTCCTTTGCAGGTTTGGATAGGAGAGGGGCCAACCTGAGTTCCTTGTGGGCTGTAATAAATTGAGGTTCCTGCCCGAGATCCCTTGGAGATGTCCAGCTGCAGCAGTAGGCAGAGCGAAGTCTAGATTAGTGCCATGGGGACAAGTGCAGTCCCCAGGTAAGTGACAGAGAAGAGCGGGAAGGGAATCTAGCCACTATTGTTTAAGAGGATGGACAGAACAGGAGGATCCAGTGAAGAAACTTCTGGAGCATCAAGAAGAAACAGACACAAGTGTTTGAGAAGCAGCACTGTACACAGATTTAAAAAATTCAAGTACAGCCGGGAGTGGTGGCTCACGCCTGTGATTCCAGCTCTCGGGAGGCAGAGGCAGGAGGATTGTTGAGTTCCAGGCTTGCCTGGACACCATAGTGAGCTCAGGGCCAGCCTGAACTACAAAGCGAGACCCAGTCTCAAAAAAAAAAAAAGAAAAAAAAAGATTCAAGTACATTCTGGATGTTCAAGGTATCTCAGATTTTAAAAAATGTAGATTCTCAGCCTCTCTTGGACCATTGACAAGTCTGACAGCACTGGCCTACATTCCTGTGGTAAAATCAGCGCAGGTACCCAGAGTTTGATCTTGCTAGATCATTGGCAGGTGCCTCGGGTTCCCGCACCCAGAACTCCTGCTGCCATCCTGAGCACTGGACTGGTCAGTCCTCCTTTGTTACTGCCTTATCTCACTGAATGTCCTGCAGTCTGTGCATAACTCTCCACACTAGAGCCAGGAAAGAAAAAGTATTTAAAACTAAGCTGGAGTGAGCCTGGTTTTTTGTGAAAATGAATGTTCTGTGTACTTCAGATGAAAACAAAGCCTCTTCAAGTAAAAGCAGCTTTGCCTGTTTCCTACAGTTTTAATTCATTACTTCTTTGGCTTCTGTAAGCTTTCTAGTTGACCCTGTTCAAAATTCATTAGCAAGTATTTCTCACAAGTTTTCATCATGTTATTTTTCCTGTTCTGTTAACCTCGGCAAGTCCTGAATGCTGATGTCCATGTTTTCAGAACACAGAGCTATGAACTAAGGATATTTTTATATCTAAACTTTGTATTTGTACCACTGTCCTTCACTGACCCTCCAGCCAGCTGCTAATTTGGCGCCAATGCATTTCAAATCAAATTTTACCCTCAGGAACACTTTCTAATCATTTCACAAGACTGGATTCGTGCAGGACCTGCGAGGGCTGGCAGAGCGGCGCTGCCCTCACCAACAGTGAGCCTGGCTCTGTGACCCGGCTGCTCCCGCTTCCCTTCCCCACACCCACCTCCTGCCTGGACCTCACCTGGTGGAGGCTGGAGCCTCCTGGTGCCGACCACCACTTTCAGAAAGACGGGAGAGTCTCAGCAGGAGGAGGAGGAGGCGGTTGGCCTGCGCACCTTTTCTCGCACATTTAGGGCCTTACCGTTTAGCGCGTCTCCTCTCGGCCAACCGCCTTCCGTTCAAATCCATGTCACCATTTACACGTTGTCATGACCAATAAAAAGAAAACAGAAGACCCACCTCATATGTTGTAAGGATTATGCAAATTAATATCTAAAGTTCTAAGTAGTGACTTACATATAGCAAATGCTAATTATCGCTGCTATATTCTGTCCTTATTGCTATTACTTTATGGGGTACTAAATGTCTTTTTTCCATTTAGTTCATTTAGTTTTTGTGAAACTATAAGTCAATCAGGTTCCAAATATATATATATATATATATATATATATATATATATATATATATATATTTTTTTTTTTTTTTTTTTTAATTTGAGTTGCAATGTCCCTGTGTTGTCTAGCTGGCCCTGAAGTCTTACATGTAATCGGTCCACCAGCCTCAGCCCCCCCCCCCCCACACACACAGCTGGGCCTATGGGAGTTCATGAGCATGTCCAGACTGTGTCTCTTCAGAGCATAATTCAGAATTTCTACAGACTTTTCTGACTAATGCATGATTCTTTTCATGCACTCTTTCCTATTTGTAGGGGTAGAGAGAAATGCCTATTTATACGTTTTAGGTAGATGCATACTTATGAAGACAAATCAAACATTGATCTTGTTTCGATCTACAATGTCCCCCACGGTCTCATGTGTTTGGTCAATGGGGCATCATGGGAGACACACAGTCCCCTGCGGAGCTCGGAGCTGAGGTGCTGTTAGAAGAGGAGGCCTTCTTGGGGGCGGGTTGCTCCTGCTGTCACCTGCAAGGGTCTGTCTCCGGGTCTCCCGTTCTCTCTCTGCTTCCTGGCTGCCGTGGGTTGAAAAGCTTTCCTCCACCGTGTCCTCATATCAGGCTGTTTCTGCCTTGGAGTTGGCTAACCAAGGATTGAAAGCATAAGACAAAATGAACCTCTCGTCCTTTAGCCTGTGGGTGCTGGGTACTGGAGACCAGGAACAGGAAGGCATCAGAGACAAATCTACCCAATCAACTATAGAAAAACACATATTGCCAATTTATTGCCAGAAATTAATAGAGGAAAGAAATCCTCCTACATCAAAATTTTTTATTTATTTCTAGTCCCTTTTGTTTTAATACTTTCAACATCTTTAAAAGTTATTTACTTTGAATTCTTTTGACTTTTATGTATTAACCATTTTACCTTATTTTTCTTGCTGTTTTGTGGTTTATTGTTTGCACTTAGCTTTTTATTTCTGTTTTCACAATGAGATCACAGCTTGCTCTGAACACAGTGTGATTTCAAAAGGTCTAATCAATATTTTGACTATTTTTCACATTTACTCCCTCAGTATAGTTTCTACCTCCTATTATCATTCAGGATTTTTTTATAATTTACTGTGGACACTTACAAATTCAATTCATTCCCAAGGGCTGGTTGTAACTCAGATTGGTCAATTGAAGGCTCAGGCTCCTCTGCACAACCTTTAAAGTCTCTCCCTGCTATACAGGCAGATCTCAGTGTCCTAGAGAGACCCTGGCCAGCATTTCTTAATCAACCCTGGATAGGCACTGATGTTGTAATGTTCCTTCCAGACCCCTTTAGGGGTTACATGTGTCACTGAGACCACCTGGAAGTATGTGGCTGGCATTAGGGTCATAACTCAAGACTTTGTTCATAAGTTAAAACTAAAATTCTGATAATTACTGAAGTTGTTCATAGGTCAGATCAGTCCTAACTTGAGGGTCTTTGTACAAATTTTTATTTTTAGACAGAGTCTTGCTATGTTCCCTATGCTGTTCAGATTAGCTTTGAATTCATGATCCTCCTGCCTCAACTTCCCCAGTAGCTGAGACTGCCTGTACCATTGCAACTGACCTGTGAAATTTACTTTAATGTTTTAAACTAGGTATACTGGTGCATGCCTATAATCCCAGGACCTGGGAGATTGAGGGAGGAGGATTACATGGGCTACATAATGAGTTCAAGACCAGCCTAAACTATATTATGTAGTGAGACCCTGTGTCAAACAAAACCCCCAACCAAAAGAACAATTAAAAAAACATGTTTTGAACTTACTTTTTAGTTTGGAAATTTTCATTTTAAAATAATTTAAGACTTGGGAAATGGTTGCACCAATAGATGCAATTTAGAATTCTAGCCTATTAAATAATTTATAAACACATGAATAAATACATCTTATTTTCTAGGTTATAATCCATTTATTTATTTTATCTTAGTACTCAAATTGCCCTAGGTTTTATTATTGGGAGCTCTTCTTAAAATTATATTTAAATAGCTATTTTAAATGAATTCTCATATTCAGATATATAATCAGTGAAAATAAACAATGTTTCTCTATTATTTCAACATATCAGATTTGTCTTAGACATCTCTTTGGAATGTTTTACTACTAGAATATTCCTTTAAAGATGAAAGATTCTACACCAGAGAATGGGAACTAAGCAGCCACCCAGGGAACGAGCACAGCAACTGTAATCTCAGCTACTCAGGAAGCTGAAGCAGGAGGAACATCAGCTCAAGGCCAGCCTGGGAAACTGAGATCCTGCCTCAAAATAAAGAATAAAAAGAGCCATGGATGTAGCTCAGTGTTCCCAAGGTTCAGTCTCTAGAACCACAGTAAACTCCTCAAAATAACAGCAACAGCAACCACAATGTTCCCTTTCTTACTACTGCCAAATTACTGAAGTTTTCTAGATCAATAACTGTTTTGGTAATTGAGTCAAAATGTTATGAAGACAGTCTCAACATCCAGAGATAGTATTTAAAGTAAAATATGAGTAAAATGAAGGGATTGATCTTTTAAAAAATTTGCAAGAATTCAATTTTATTAACAATAAATATATGGCATTTAGAGCTCTTATAGTTTTTATAATGCATCCTTTTTTTTTTTTTTTTTTGAGACAGGGTCTTGCTTTGTAGTTCAGGCTGGACCTGAGCTCACTATGTAGCTCAGGCAAGTCTTGAGCTCAGCAATCCTGCCTCTGCTTCCTGAGTGCTGGGATTACAGGTGTGAGTCCCCACACCTGAAACTGTGATGTGTGGTACTGATTGCTGGTGGGCGTGAGTCACCACACCTGGTATTATTGTATGTGGTTACCAGGGATTGAACCAGGGACCTTGTGCTTGCTAGGCAGGCATTGGAACCACTAAGCTAAATATCTGGTCCATAATGCATTCATTTTTATTAAAAAATCTTTGAAACTGGATGAGGTCTAATACCTCATCTGTATTCATTGGTTTCTTTTACTTCAAGTCACAGAAAACAATTCCAGCTATTCCAAAATGAATATACTGAAACTGTGTAGTGTCATTCGTAGAATAGGGAGTGCACCTAAGAAGCTGGTTCTGAAAAGACAGATGTCAGAGAGAGCTGCAGGAGTTCATGAAGAACTGACAATGTAAGGCTTTGAAAAGCCTCAAAGATAGTCATTGTGTTATGCTGGTCAAGATCCAGAATACCAAAGGCAAAACGAGGAGTGCCCCTTGAACAGCTTGAGCCCACTTTGGGGTGTTGATATTTCACTTTGAGTTCCCATAGGACAGACTCCAAAACAAGTATTCAAGAGTAAATGGTTTATTTGGAAGACGATTCTGGGATACACACTAGGAGAGCAGGGAAGACAGAGAAGCCAATGAAGGTGAGTTTCCAAAGTTATCATTTCCTGTCACCCAACAAAATGTGAAAAAGACTGGAGATATAGCTCAGTGGTAGAGCATCTTATGAACCAGAAAAAAAGTCTTAAGATTTTGCAGTGCATAACCTTCTTTGATTTCCTAAGTGCTAAGGAGACATGCATGGGGCCCGGGCACGTCTGCCATGGTGGTTCTCTTAAGCAAAACTGGAAGGCTGTAATTAGAGGGAGATTGGAGGCTGGGCAGACAAAACTGGTAGACACTAATTTCATCATGAATGCGACTCTTTCACAGGCATGATTTTTGTATGTCAGATTGCTATATATAGTAGCTACATCAGCTGCAAGTAGGGATGTGTCCAAAAGAAGTATCTCAGAGAGTAGAGATGGAGTCAGGTGTGTTGAGCAACATTACACCCTGGTCGGAACCCTACCAGTGGTTTAACACAGCAGAAGTGTTTTTCTCCCATATTGGTCAGCTATGGGTTCAGGCAGTTCTCTCCAGTAGCTGATGCCAGGCTCATCATTCCAAGTTTGCCTGGATCTTCTGCTATACAGGCAGCACGTGTGTTCCCATGATTACTCCTGGGAAGAGCAGGAGTGATACATGATTCTGCTCATGGTAAGTCACATAGCTTTACTGTGGTGGAGTATTACTGTGTTTTTGTCTATCCTGAAGTAGAAGAGGATATTGTCAACTAGTGGTCATAACCACCTTTAAGTCCTAGAATTAGGTAGATACAGTGGCTTTGCATTTACCAAAGATACAGTTGATTCCTGTTGTTGGAACGTACAATACAATACAGCTCTTGGCCTGCTCAGTACTTCAAACTAAAGGATACAAAAAGGCCCCACAAGCAACCTCAGAATGAAGTCTCTCTGACTTCTTGTCCTCCTACTTCTGCCTCTTCATTGTTGTCTGAAGCAAGTCATAAAAACTAGAATTCCTCTTCTCTAATGTAGATTTACTACTTTAACCTTCATCTCTGACTTTAGGTCCAGACCATGGTCACTGAAAAACCAGGAAGGATCTGAACAGACAGGCCTTGTTAGGCTCCCTTCAGTCTGTGACTGTTAGATTACACCTTTCGGCCCTGTCACATTCCCACATGGCTGCCTCTGCTTCATCAAACCTGAGCAAAAATAGTTTTCCTGCCTCTTGGGTCTTCATTCTCTACTCCTGTGTCACATAAAACTACGATCAAAGGAATTTGTTACATTGTTTTCTCCTGCTAACCTATCTTGTTACAAGAGTGTTGGCTATGGTCCTCCTGTTGGGGAGGAGAAAAGGAACTCTTCCCACACTACACTGTCTTTCCAATCCAGCATCCCTGAATTTCCAGGAACATCCTTTTGTCACAAAATGCCTACAGCATCGTTGAATGTCACTTCCTCTCACATCAGTATCCAAATGCAGGAAGAAAGTTTTGGCGTCTGTTGTCTCTTCTTTCTGTCAGGTGGGGTGGAACTTTTCTCTGTGTGTCCCCTGTCTCTCTTATCTGGAAAAGGCATTTTTTCCTCAGTAGCCTGACAGTAAACTTCTTATTGTACCCACTAGTCAGAACTGAGCCGCTTACTACCCCTCGCTTCAGGGGCACATTTAACATTTTAGGCTCATTCATGAAAAGTAGGCCCTGCCTACAAAAAAAGGGGGATAGAGAATGAATGTAGGGATCCGAATCAGCAGGATAATGAGTCTGCCATTGACGGCAACAGAGTACTCCATGTCCAGTCATAGAATGAGGCACTATTTGTTGCAGACCATCATACTGTTCAAGCACAACTCACTGAATCTCCACCCCTTGGGACTCCAAACCAGTCCCACAACTACTGAGGCGTAGTAGTATTTAATCACCACAGCTGATGCCTGAGAATACGTGAATATTTCCTGAGATCTGATATCAAGCACCCCGGAAACATTTACTTGGTTGATCAGATGAGGAGTCATGACTTGAAATTCAGAGCAAAAGGTTTTCCTATGAAGTGTTTTTCAGAACTCATTTTCAAAATAGTAGGCTACAAAGAATTAGGAACTAAGGCTTGATTGTAAACATTTTCCTTCCTGAAAGACAACTTAAATGTGATTTATTTTCTAGAGTCAATTTCTCAGACCCTAGTTGACAAATGAATATTAAGCAACCTATCCACATGCATTTAGAGTCATGTACATTACTTGAGTTTTATGGTATCAGTTAAAATAGAAGAGGTAACAGGCTCCTGTTTCAAATGACAATTAGCTATCAATTGCCTAATAGCTTCTAATTAATTCCCTTATGACAACAGTAAAAGAAAAAATGATAATGCAATTTTAATTGTAAAGCAATCAAAAACTAAAACTTGAAATGATTATAATGTGCTGGAGGGGAACTCACTAAGTCTAAAAGTAAATGAAGCTGGACTGAGGGAAAATATCCTATTCTGTCTTTCACTATGAAAGCAATGACAACAGGATAACAAGAGGAATACACTTTATATTTCTGGGAGCCAGAGTCCGCACAAACCAAGTAATAGATAGATGCTTCTCTAAGAAGATCAGAAGAGTTCTTCCCTAGCTCTGTTCTAGATCACTCCTCTCCACCGCTCAAGAGAAATACAGCAGGAAGCAGGATACAGCCACCACTTCTGGGTGGCAGCACACCACCGTGGGTTTCACAAGTCAAGTATTTAAGAGAAAGGGTCAGATAGAAAGAACCCTGGTGTCTGCATTTTGCAGACCATGAAATTCCCTGTGTTCTAAAGAACTGTAAAAAAAAAACAACAACCCAAAACCTGCTCTGTCTTGCCCTACACTCTCAGTTAGTCAATGCCTACCAAGAACAGAGGAGGGGTGATAAGAATTTTCCCACATACCATTTCTCCCATTCTTTGGTTGAATAGGACCATAAGTTAGACATGCCTGACTTTACTGCATTTATTTTCAAATCTTCAGTAATGGTTGATTTAATATAAGTTCATATGTATTTTAAAATTCTGACAGGATAGAAATTGGTTATATAAAACTTCCAAAACGTATGAAAGAAAAAAAAATGGAGCAAAGAAAACACAACAATTGCAAAGTAAAACAAAAAGCATGAAAGAAAAATATCAGTGAAAGGGCTAGAGATTTAGCTTAGTGGTTCCAGCACCTGCTTAGCAAGTGCAAGGACCTGAGTTTGATCCCCGGTAACCACATACAATAATACCAGGTATGGTGACTCACACCCACCAGTGATTAGTACCACATACCACAGTGCCAGGCAATGTGGCTCACACCTGTAATCCCAGCACTCGGGAGGCAGAGGCAGGAGGATTGCAAAGTTCCAGGCTTGTCTGGGCTACATAGTGAGCTCGGGGCCAGGCTGAACGCCAAAGTGAGACCCTGTCTCAAAAGCAGAACAAAACAAATAAACAAGCAAACAAACAAACAAAAACCTGAAAGGTGAGGGCACAGAGGAAGTCTAAAGCATTTCAGTAATCAGTAATTGCAAGTGACTCTCAGACTAAATTACACTTGAAAAGCCGGATGGAATGCACTTGAGTGGTCTAACAAAAGAATTCAGAAAGATCGCAAAAGAGCAGTGGGTCCCAGCAAATGATCCAAATGATGGTTTCTCTCAGCTGATTGTAGGAGATCCTGCAGAACACTGTAAGGCTCCCTGATGCTTACATTAGATGCCAGTGAGTTTCTAATGAGTGATGGGGAAGAAAATCTGTTTTATTCCCTCTAATCTTTAACTGAAATTTAATTTTTTCATTCAATCTTCTTTTTTTTTTTCTTTTCTTTTTTCTTTTTTTGAGACAGTGTCTTGCTTTGTAGTTCAGGTTGGCCCTGAGCTCACTAGGTAGCCCAGGCAAACCTGGAACTCAGCAGTCCTCCTGCTTCTGCCTCCCAAGTGCTGGGATGACAGGCATGAGCCACCACGTCCCTCACTGTAGTGTGTGGAACTGACTGCTGGTGGGTGGGCGTGAGTCACCATGCCTGGTATTGTTGTATGTAGATACCAGGGATCGCACTAGGGCCTTGCGCTTGCTAGGCAGGCATTAGAACCACTGAGCTAAATCTCCAGCCCTTCATTCAATCTTTGTTGGAAATAAACTGCAGTATGTAGAAGAACCTCTGTGTTTCTTGTGATCACCACCCATCTTGCCTAAAATGATAATCATCAGGGATACATAGACAGAAAAACAAACAGTATTTTTCAAAGCAACAATAATTAGATAAACAGTAAAATTTTAAGTTATTCAAGGGTTGGGGATATAGCTCAGTAGCATCCTACCTGTCTGGCAAGCGCAAGGTCCTGAGTTCAATCCCTGGTACCCACTCCAAAGAAAGCGATTTAATTTCTAGTAGCCGCTATAGTATTAAATGCCTATTCAATATATAAAAGCTAAAATATTTTATCAAAGGACATAGAAGACTTGATCAGAAAGAGATATTTATTGTAAAAAAGGAAAACTCAATTTTGTGGAATTCTTAACGTCTTTCCCATATCAGTATATTTAATCATTATCATGTAATAGTGAGATTAAGTAAAAAACAAAACAGAAAACTCAAAACCTGCAGAATGGACTTAAGGAAGAATCTACTTATAGCAATTTTTGTTTTGACTTGTTTCTTCAAGCCTGGTGGGGAAGATCAAATCAATGCTTCTAGCATGAATTATTTAGTAAATCATGGACAAACTGGTTAACTTCCTGGTAGGAATGGAACAAGAACTGGCATTTTTCTACCATACATTTTAAATCTAAACAGTCTTCACATTGGTTAAAAAGAAAAATACAAAAAGTAAAACCAAGCTACGCATAGTTCCGCATGCCTGTAATCTTAGCACTTTGTAAGGAGGAGGCAATTAGTAACTTAGCGAGAACCTGAATCAAAATAAAAAAGGCTGGTAATGTAGTGTGTGAAGGCTCTAGTTTCAATCTCCAGTACTGCAAAACAATTGAAAAACATAAATCGCAAAATACAAGTGAATATTAGGTTTGAAGGAGTCCCTGCTTAAAAAATGCTAATGGTAGTAACAGTAAGGTAATAAACATATTTTATTAGTCAACTTTCTATTCTTGTGTCAAAATGCTTGAAATAAATACTGTAAAAGGAAGAATTTTGGCTTAGTGTTTTAGAGGTTTAAGTCCACGACTGGTTGACCTGCTGTGGGGCCTAGGGCAAGGCTGTACATCATGGTGGGGAGCACATGACAGAATGAGTTGCTTACCTTGTGCAGATGGGACCGAGAAAAGAGAAAGAGACAGAGATGGACACAGAGTCAGAGAGACAGAGAAAGAGAAGGAGAGATATGGAGAGAGAGGGAGCAAGTGGGAGAGAGGGAGAGATATGGAGAGAGAGAGGGGAGATAGGACTTTCAGTGACCTAACTTCCTGCCACCAGGCCCCGCCTCTTAAAGGTTCCAGCACATCGCAGTAGTGCCACAGCTTCTGACCAAGACTCCAATACATGAGATTTGGAGAGCACTGCATATTCAAATGTTAGCAAATGTCAGAAAAATTCATGATGTTCATGATATTAAGAATAGTCTAAATATTTGATACATATGAAAAAAGAAAACAGTGATATACATGTGTTGAAGAGAAAGGGTTAACTTCAATGTGTCATATTTTATTTATTTATTTATTTATTTATTTATTTATTTATTTATTTATTTATTTATTTTTTTGCTTTTTGAGACAGGGTCTCGCTTTGTAGTTCAGGCTGGCCCTGAGCTCACTCTGGTGCCCAGGCAAGCGGCCGCGAACTCAGCAATCCTCCTGTCTCTGCCTCCCGAGTGCTGGGATTACAGGCGTGAGCCACCACGTCCGGCATTGTGGTATGTGGCGTTGATTGTTGGTGGGCTGGTCTCCACGTCCAGCATTCTATGTGGTAACCGGGGATCGAACTCAGGACCTTGCGCTTGCGAGGCAGGCACCAGAACCACTGAGCTAACCCTCCGGCCCAGTGTGTCATATTTTAAATGTCAATGACAAGAAGGTAAATGTGCCAACTGAAAACACACACTAGGCAAATGTTCATTAACTTGGGAATATATGTTTACACTTGTAAAGAAATTTAACATAAAATAATGAGGTAGCTTTTCAGTTATTCTGTTGGCAAAAGGGTCTTAATTATTAAAATCATAGCCATAAGGGAAGAAAGATTTTCATTTATTGCTGGTGGATGCATAAAGAAATCTTGGTGTAGATAAATCTCCAATGTTTTCTCATAATGATTAATAAGAAAAAAAATCATATTACTTAGCTAAGCAAATTAAAAGACTCAATATGATTTATATAACTATTTTTATAATGAAAACTATACATAATTAAGCAAAGTGTCTTGTAATTAATACAAATTACATTTTAATGTGGAAAGAAAGCAGTTTAATAAAACTTAGGTTTTCCAGTAATTGTAAATTACTGTGTTTAATGCTATCTTCTCCCCATAATAATTTAAATATTGAAATTGCATTAGATTGTTATCACTTACATTCTATGTTTAGGTTTTATTTGTAGACCATAGTTTAGTTCAATTATGGAAGAACACTGTATTTGGCTACCACTAAATATTTGCCAGGAGAGTAAGAAAGGACAAAAATATGTATGCATGCTGTATTATATAATTCTTATGAAATATATTATTTATCAAGTTTAATAACTGACAATTTGTTTGGACATGTCATCAATATTATGTACATTATAATGTGATAAAACTTCTATACAATTGTGGAAGGGCCATTATTCCTCATTTTACAGGTTGAAAGAATATGAATCCCCATTTCATTCCTCTTATATTGGTGGGGCCTCTTGTTTTGTGCCTTCATCAAGAATGAAGTTATAGCTCAAGCTAATCTCAATGTGTGTAGAATCCTCAGTGTTCCATTATCTTGCCATGAAAGGTAAGGGAATGAGAACAAGAATCATGTGCTGCTCACACTGTTGAAAGAATAAACCTGTGTGAAGCAGTAACTGCCAACTGTACACAAGCACTGTACCCTAGTGCAGCTAACTGTGGAAAATAATTGGCTTACTAAAAAGTATGTAAGATGGTGTGCCAGGGAGAAACATGTGCCCATTTCCATGACATAGAAGGGAGTGATTCCATGAGAAGTCAGCTCCTGTGTTTCATGTGATAATCCCAGGGACATGGAACAATCAAAACAATCCCTGATATTCTGTTTTTAAAATTAATTTTATTGGTATGCTTTTTAACAACCGCATTCATCCTAGAGAATTCATACCTGTACATAATATATCTCCATTCTCCTTCTTTTTCCATTTTCCTCTCCTCCCTTTAGCCTTTCATCTCCTCCTTATCTACAAAAGCTTTGTTTCCATTTTTCCTTCTATTCTCCTATTCTTTTCCTTCTGTTCTATCCCCCCTCTTATTCCCCTTCTCACTTGAATATTTCTTCCTACTTTCCAATATCTATCATCCATTTGATTCTGTTTCTGACCCAAAAGAATGTAATATTTAAACATGTGTATCCAATTTATTTCACTTAGAAGTATAGTCTCAATGTACATCCATTTACTTAAAAATGTCTCAAATTTATTTTTCTTTATGGCAGAGTAGTACTCCACTGTGAATAAAAATCATATTTTTTATCCATTCATTCACTGACAGTTACCTGGGCTGCTTCAAGATTGTTTATTACCAATTGTGTTTCTAGAAATATGGATGTTCCTATATTGCTATGGTGTGATGTTTTTAACTCTTTTGATATGATCCCAGGAAAGGGAATTGTTGGGTCAAATGGAACATCTAGTTTCAGGTTTTGGAGAAATCTCCATACTGACCTGCATTTGCACTCCCATCAATAGTGGAGAAGGGTATTCCCCCCCCCCCCACAGCCTTGCCAGCACTCCTCATTGGTTCACTTCTTGATTATAGCCATTCTTTCTGGAGTGAGATGAAATCTCAATGTTAGGATTTGCATTTCTCAGATAGCCAGTAATATTGGCCAGAAATTCTCCCATGTGCAGATTGGCCAGGTGTATTTCCTCATCTGAGAAGTATCTATTCCCATTGGTACCACCAAAAAAAAAAAAAAAAAAAAAAAAGAACTAATCTGTCACCCATGGTGGCATGAACAAGACAGGAAACTTAATAGATGTGTACCAAACATGAAGCCAGTGTTCAGACTGATAAGAGATCAGCTCAGACACCTTCAAGTTTATAAGCCTTCTTTGAAGGCTGACCTGAGCCAGGGCTCAGCAGATTCTCATTCTACTTATCTGGGAGCTCACAGGGAAAAGGATCCATCATTTCTCAGAGCAAGGCCCTTACCTTCCCTGAGAACCATAATAGGCTGAATTAGAGCCAAGATCCCACCTGGACTCTGGTTAGGAGTGGCGAGACATGTGCATAGACAGAGACAGTGTAGAAATTCTCAAACATCAACATTCCGGGGCTCAATAACTGCTGCTCTCAGCTGTGGGGGGGGGTGTCTACCATCCCTAACCAGGGAGGAGGTGCATCCCTGAAGAAGAGTATAATGTAAAGGCAGCAGAGGATACTTGGGACTACAAATGGAGCCCTGGAACTTAGGGTCTGTGGTCTACGTGGACATGGCAGTGGACATTATAGTGTTGTAGAACAATCAGCTCTGTAAAAGCTTTTAGCTCTGGATAAGTCTAAAGTTGAGTAGTGAAGGTGAAGTTTGTGTGGATACATATGAATGGATTAGGAAGGAATCTAAACTTTATAAAGATTGATGAGTTTCTACGGACAGGGGATGACAGAGTAGGTCTCTTCCCTATTCTTTTACTTTGGTAAAAAAATGACATAAAAACACACTGGAGATATTTGGAAGCTTGCTGGGCAGTGTGAAAGTGCTCACCACCAGAAAGCTACTCTATCTCAGTTGAGGTTGTCTACACCAACCACTGTCTACCCACCGATTGTCTCCCTTACCTCCCAGAATATTGTGCCCAGAACCACCAAGATAGTTCTATGGAGTAAGAAGCGATTACTTGGAAAAAGAGAAAACATTATTTTAAAGGTGCAAAATTAATGAGGAACTTCCTCAGGGTTCAAAGGAGACTCAAGAAAGGTAGAGATGCAGTCAGCTTTCCAAGAGAGATGAGATTTCTCTGAAGTATCTATGGTGGTGGCTCTGAGGGTCTGTTAACCACTAAGGTTCCATCCTAGTAAGAACTCAAATCTGAGGAAATAGGCTGTTTCACATGTGCTTCTGGACTCTGTGTATTTGGTGGGCTACAATATGACTATTTGGTTCTGCGCCTGCTCTTTCCATCAGAAACCAATAATATTAGGACTTCAGAGACTGTGTGTGTGTGTGTGTGCATGCACGTGAGCACACGCATGCATGCACTTCCCTTAGGTAGAAGGCATATGACCCCAGTAAAATTTAAAAATCATTAATTGAATTATGATTCTTCTAACTTTCCTTGCTAACCTTTTACAGCGGAATAAGGGGGAAAACGAAAGGTATGATGGACACTATTCGCTGGTTATACATACTTAATGAGGAATCGATCCTCATAGACCTGTGGGAAGTAGGTCTTGTCTCCATTTCTCAGCAGTTGAACTGAATGTTTGGCTCAGTCAAGAGTGACTATGAAGAGCTTGTGTTCAAATTTAGTTCGGTCCTGCTCCAAAGCCCCATTCAGGTTCTGTTTGTATTATCATACTGTCTCCTATGATGTTTGCCCGCCTCTATCTATCTATCTATCTATCTATCTATCTATCTATCTATCTATCTATCTATCTATCTATCATCTATCGATGAGAAAAATTAATTCTGGGGTCCTCTTTAAGCAGGACGGTATCACTGATGTGGCAAGAGCCGGATGAAAGAAGGAGCTATGAATTGATAGTTCCAGGTGTGTTGCGGACCGGGGAGTAGCCAGAAGGGGAGATAACCTTTAGTGAAAATCACAATTGAAATGGCTACGAATAATAAAGCTGCAAGTGTGCCATTTAGGTTGTTTGAATGACTGCCCTTTCATAATCTCGCACAGCCAATAGCGGTAAACAAAACCTTTGAAAATGTTAGTTGTTTAGAAGTCATTCTAAAACAAGGAAAAAAAGCTGAGTGGAACCACTTTTGCCTCTATTTTCCAAGGAAATCTGTGTTCCATTTGCCTGTGGATTTTGTGTTAAAATGTCTCTGTCTATGGACATAATTTTGGAGCTGCTTCTTTCTTCGGGGCCACTTATATAATTGAAAACAGCAACATTTTTGGACTTAAGGGTCTCTGAGTCCACTATATTTTCTAAGGTTGTACTTAGTCCTGACACTGCTGGGAAATGCTCAGAGAAGTTTCTCTCATTTCTGAGTTAATGCTTCATGTGCTTTGTTTAATGGGAGAAGCAGAGCATGAAGCAGACAATATTAGAATGTTAGGAATTCTCTGTTATTTTCTCTTAATATTCATGGTGAGGCTGGGCGTGGTGGTGCGTGCCTGTAACCACCAGCTGTCCACGAGGGGAGGCAGACTACTTAAAAGTGCCAGTAAAATGAGTACTGCTAACATAAAAGGGCACCGTGGTTTGAGAAAGAACATTAATTTTGGTTTCTTGACTTAGTACAATTGTCTTACATGTTTTATGTGTTCTTTGACCTATTAGTCTGGTAATCAATCTGTACATATGACAATTAATTTAATAAGCCCTTATAAAAATGAGTCTGATGCTGGGAAAATAAAACAGGTGCAAGGAGGAAACAGGATTGAAATGTGTTACATACACTTACCGTTGCCCTACAGTGAATGTAATCATCACATACTGCAAAAGTGTACTAATAAGAATAAAAATTAAATTAAAGGCAGCTTCTGATGAACCAGTGATGATTCAATTATACTACATTTGCTCATACGTTTCTCCTTGGGAAAAGTAATGTCTATTTCCCAGCCCTTCTGCTTGCTGACTTTGCCTCTCACTCTCAGGAAGAGTTTTCTCCTCAGGACCTGTCTGCTGCAGTTCCCAAAGTGGGTGCCTTGTCCAGCCTGGAGCGAGCCACTGAGGCCCCTGGGACAGCAGCTGGAGAGGCAGAGTCCTTGTTCCCGGGGTGGCTGCCTCAGGGCTAAAATGTCATAGAGTTCTTAGTGTATGGCTCTGTTCTTTGGGGTCCCCAGACCTTTGGCTGGAGCTGGAGGCACTTTAACTTGCATAGTTTTTCCTCCCTCTTCCATTACTGCTGTGAAATATTTTCCTGAAGGGAGAATAGTTACTTAAACAAGGACAGAACACTTCTGTAGCTGTCTCCTCATAACGCTTCCTGGAGTGAACCTAGTTCTATTCAGAATATCAATAAGGAAAAATGTAGGTTTTATACTCTCTCATGTCACAGCTTTACAAATTTTCATATGTTTTAAATGCTCCTTTTCCAGAAACATTTAAATGATATTTGAAGGTTCCAAGTCCACTATGGTGGTACACACCTGTAATTCCAGCACTCTGAGAGGCTGAGGCAGGAGAGTGAAATGTTGGAGCCCACGGGGCACCAGTTAGTAAATTAGTGAGCCCAGTCTCAAAATAAAAAAATAAAAATAGATTCTGGGGATGTAACAGTGGGAAGTTCTTGGGTTCAATTCCCAGTACCAGGATAAATAAATATGAATACTAAATAAATAAAGACCCAAGAGTTCCAATGTTATATTTCTTAGAAGTACAGCAGATTTTACTTCTTGATTTATAGGTTTTCTTTTTTTAAATAATAAACACAGCATTCCAAGATGGAGGTGGCTACTGCTTCTCACAGAGTGTTCCATTCTCTCTTTCTTTGGATAATATTGGGGCTTTTACATCATTCTCAGGAAGAAATATAGGTGTGATTTTTAAAATTAAACTGTTACTTCCATAAGAGTGTCAAAATTCTAGATTTTGTACCCACCTCACGATTTTCCTCTATAAATATCTTATGAAGTAGGATTCATAGCAACCCACTTGGGTCTCCTGTTGTCTCTCAGCAGCTAAAAATCTCTTCCTCTCAATAAGTCTTTCCTACTCTTAACCTCTGTTGTTCCTTTGAATTCGTTCCTTAATTCTGAGGAACCTGAACTTGATGTAACTGACATTTACAGGTTGGGAATTACATTATTTTCCATATGTCAATAACAACTAGATAAAAATAGAAAAATGGTTAAACAAAGCAATATAGTTGCATTCTAGGATGTTAGAGCCTGGTTTCTGGAGACATATGAAGGAAATAGAATGGATATCACTTTAGAATAAATCAAAGAAAGGAATTTCTAACAAGTTTCAAACTCAGGATGTTTCTTGTAACATATTGCTATAGTACAAATCTAGATGTCCCTTTTGGCCTCTTGGCTCAAATGTGGATGGTATTTGGGTTAGGGGGTGCTATAGTTGGCTTGGTGTTCGGAAATGGAACCTGATTAAAATATGTGATCACTTGTGATATTACCTGGAAGGTCATATCTCTCTCCATAGCTCCTCACTTTCCTCCCAATTTTCTTTTTTTTGAGACAGGGTCTCATTTTGTAGTTCAGGCTGGCTCTGAGCTCACTATGTAGCCCAGGTTAGCTTCAAACTCAGCAATCCTCCTGTCTCTGCCTCCCGAGTGCTGGGATTACAGGTGTGAGCCACCACGCCTGGCACTGTGGTATGCGGTATTGATTGCTGGTGGGCGTGAGTCACCATGCCCAACATTGTATGTGGCTACCATGATCGAACTCAGGACCTTGTGCTTGCGAGGCAGGCGCTGGAACCACTGAGCTAAAAATTTCCAGCCCTCCTCCCAATTTCTTATCCTCCCTTCCTCCAGTATGCTCCTCTGTCACACTGTTCTTCCATAGAGGTAGCAGACTATGGACTAAAAACATGAACTATAATCACTTCTTGGCCTTTTGGCTAAGATCAAGTGTAAAAACATGAACTAGAATAACCCTTTCTTCAAGTGAAAAATGTAAGATATTGTGTTCCAGCAACACAGAAAGTAACTGAGACAGAGTTTTGTGTCAGAAGTGGGGCCATTGCTGTGACTGTATCTGACCATGTGGTTTAGAAGCCTTTATAACTGGTTCCTTTAAGAAGATCGAGGGCCGGAGGGTTAGCTCAGTGGTTCCGGTGCCTGCCTCGCAAGCGCAAGGTCCTGAGTTCAATCTCCGGTAACCACATCTAATGCTGGGCGTGGAGACTCACACCCACCAACAATCAATACCACATACTACAATGCCGGACGTGGTGGCTCACACCTGTAATCCCAGCACTTGGGAGGCAGGGACAGGAGGATTGTTGAGTTCGCGGCGGCTTGCCTGGGCACCATAGTGAGCTCAGGGCCAGCCTGAACTACAAAGCGAGACCCTGTCTCAAAAAGCAAAAAAAAAAAAAAAAAAAAAAAAAAAAGAAGATCGAGAAGGTTTGGAATGGTCAGCTAGAGTTTTCCTAGAATGTTCTAAATTTAATTCAATGAATAATTCTGGCCAGAGCTCTGAAGACCAAAATGCTTCTAGACATGAAAACAATATGGGGAAATGATTTCAGTTGAGAATAAGAAACTCATTGGCATTTAGACCCTGAGCCATATTTGTTATGTGCTGGCAGAAAATTTATCTACATTTTGTTCAAATCCTGAGATCTTTCAGGAAACTGAGATTAAAGTTATTGAATTAATTAATCTTGTGTAAGAAATTTCAAACCAGCCAAATATTTAAACTGTAGCACAGCTACTGTTAAAGCTCTTTTTTTTTTTTTTGCCAAGGTTTATACTGATAATCAGGAGGGAAAATTCCATTTGAAAAGTATTCAGTTTCCTCCACAAGAATAAACCTGCAAAGTTTTAGCTGAGGAGAGTTTTATTGTTGAAAAGATCAAAATTAAAAGAAAGCCAAGTACTTTGAGTTAGGACAATAAGAAGGATGCATTGAGGGGTTCCTGTGAAACAGCAAGACCCTGCTCTTTTCCCCCAAATAGCGAAAGACTTCACTCTGTTCAAGAAAGGACACCTGAGGAACTGCTACCCTGGGGTTTGGTTCACAATGCTCAGAGGCCTCCACATCCATGATCCCATGAGGCCTCCAGTCAAACTGGTAGCAGACCCTTGCATCATCCACATTGTGGTTTTTTTTTTTTTTTTTTGAGACAGGGTCTTGCTTTGTAGTTCAGGTTGGCCCTGAGCTCACTATGAAACTCAGGCAAGCCTTGAACTCAGCAGTCCTCTTGCCTCTGCTCTTGAGGCCTTGGATTGCAGGCTTGAATTACCAAGCCCGGCATTTGTGGTATGTGGTTACTGGGGATAGAACCAGGGACCTTGTGGTTTCTAGGGAGGCACCGAAACCACTGAGCTAAATCTCTGGCCCTACATTGTGTTGGTTTTATAGACATACAAAAATGAAAGATTTGAGGATTCAAAAAGGCTTCTACCCAGATTTCAGAAATCTTGGGAAGCTAGACAGTGAAAGGACAGTGTATTAAACCGTGACAGTGAAATTGAAAGTGCTGTAGAGACCCCAGAAAGTTGGAAAACCAGGAACATGGAATGTGTGAGGAAAGCAGCAGGCAATGCTAGTCCATTAGAGAAGTCACGAGGACTGTTAGCACTGACAGTATCAGAGGGGTGGGGACATCCAAACCATTTGGAGCGCACATGTTTGCCCCTGGTACTGGAGGGAGCTGCAGGATTTAATATTCACCCTGCTGGGTTTTAGTCTTGCCCTGTTTCTTTTGGTTTCTAGCCCCCTATCTCCCTTTTGGAATGAGAATGTTTACCCTATTCCATTGTATGTCCACAGCATTTAACATTATTATTATTTTTTTAACAAAGGCTCATAACTAGGAGTTAGCTTAAACTCTCAGAAGAGACTTTGGACTTGGACTTTTCAGCAATTCTGGAACTATTAAAACTCTGGCAATTCTTAGAGATGAACCAAATGTATTTTACATAAAGTGATGCACATGAGGGCTTTGGGGCCAGACAGAATGTTGTGGTTTATATCTGGATGTCCCCCCAAAGCTACATATGCTCAGTGGCAGGTGTTGTTGATGGTGATTGAACTATAGGGATGCTACCACTGGGGTTGGTGTTGGGAGATAGGGACTGTTTGGAAGAGGCTGATCCCTGGGAGCAACTTGCAAAGGCACATCTCTTTCCCACTTCCTCCCTTTGCTTTCTGCTTCCTGCCCACCATGCCATAAGCAGTTCTTCCTCTGGAATGCTCCTATGCCATACTGACTTGCCTTAAACCCAGTGGATTATGGACTAAAAACATGAGCCAAAATAAACTCTTCCCCTTTAAATTATGGATATCACATACATATGTATCCTAGAGATGTGTCCCAGTGATGAGGAAAGTAGTGACAAAGAGATATATGTTAGGAAGAAGAAACTGCTACATACCACACTACATAGATCTGGAAAACACTAACTTTTACATGTGAATGATGAAAGTATATGTTAAGATGTTGTATAAAGTTACATCATTTGTGAGGGTTTGTTTCTTTGTTTATAAATCCTATCAGAGATTGAACCAGGGCCCTGTCATATGCTCAGCACATGTTCTACCACATGTTAACATCCAGACTAATTTCTTATGTTTTATATAAACTTTTAGTATGGGGAAAATTAGGTGTTGTCAGATAAAAGCAAGACCTTTGGCTTGAAGGGGCAGGTTGCCAGAATTCCATAAGGTAAGGAACGTGGAGACCAAACGTCAGCTACAAACATTTGCTATCCTGGCAAGTTACTGGAATGCAGAACACCTAACAAACAAGTAAGGAGGACACATGGGTATTCTGCAGGGCCAACTATGTCACCTGTGGTCCAGCTGCCCAAAAGACCAAGGAAGCTAACACATGCCTGTGAACAAAACTAGAACAGCAGCAGGGGAAATAAAAATAATTTGAATGTTAGGTTAATAAGAATATTGATTATTTTTCTATCAGTCTGTTTTTGTGTTGGTATCACTATTCTATAGTATTCCAAACATATTTCAATAGATTTTTAAACAGTGCTATGGTTTTTTTGATATGAAAACATGAAATACGTGTTTATATGTATGGTACGGAACAGAAAGGGACTCTCAGTGAAAAAAAGGGGACGTTAATTCATGTATATAGGGGATGGGGGTCTGTAGGGTGGCAGGGGAATGGGAAAAATGAGAATTAAGTCGTGTCATATATTGATACAAATTCTCAGTGTTGAGTATGAGCATGACATGTGTATAAAATTTTAAAAAACACTAATTTATCTGGGCATAGTGCTTCATGCCTGTCATCCCAGCACTTGGGAGGCAGGGGCAGGAGGATTGCTTTGATTCTGAAGACAGCCTGAACTATGTAGTGAGACTTTGTCTCAAAAAAAACAAAACAAAACAAAAACAAAAACAAAAAACAAAAAACAAAAACAAAAACACTACAGAAGCATGAGGATGGGGCAAAAAAAAAAGGCTTTAATTAGTCTCTCCCTCGTTTTCTGAACCAAATGAATTATCATCATGAAAAGCTAAGTAGTAGTCCTCCAAAGAAATTTGTATTAGAATCCCTGGAGCTAGTGAATGTCATTTTGCTTTAAGAGGAGTCTTACATGTGAATTAGTGGAGGATGTTATGATGGGGAGATGTGAGACAGAGGAAACACAGCTAAGAGATTTGAAATGTTGGCCTTGCCCCGCATGGTGGTGCATGCCTATAATCCCAGATCTTGGGAGGCAGAGGCAGGAGGATCATTTTGAGTTCAAGGTTAGCCTGGGCTACTTAGCAAGTTGAGGGCCAGCCTGAACTATAGAGTAAGATCCTGTCTAAAAAAAAAAGAAAAAAAGAAAAATAAGAAAGGAAAGAAAGAAAGAAAAACTAAAAATAAAAACAAAAAATAAAACCCAATTTTGTAGTCACGGCCATTCTTTGTGGAGTGAGATGAAATCTCAGTGTTGTTTTCATTTGCATCTCTTGAATGACCAGTGATGTTGAGCATTTCTTCATATGCTTCTTAGCTGCTTTGACTTCTGCCTCTGAGAAGTATCTGTTCAGTTCAGATGCCCATTTTTGAATTGGGTCTTTGAACTTGGGGAGGCTGATCTGTTTAAGTTCTTTATACATTGTAGATAATAGCCCTTTGTCTGCTAAAAAGCTAGTAAAGATTTTTTCCCATGTTGTTGGTTGTCTTTTAGCAGTGCCAGTGACTTCTTTTGCTGTGCAAAAGCTTTTCAGTAGGATGAGATCTCATTTGTTGATTCTTTCTGCTAGTTCTTGTGCTATAGAGGTTTTATTCATATCTCACTCCACAAAGAATGGCCACGATTACAAAATCAAGCAACAATAAATGCTGGTGAGGCTGTGGGGAGAAAGGAACCCTTCTCCACTGTTGGTGGGATTGTAGACTTGTGCAACCATTGTGGAGATCTGTGTGGAGATTTCTCAGAAAACTAGGACTAGGGGTCACATTTGACCTTGCTATCCCCCTGTTAGGAATATACCCAAAAGAATTTTAAAACTCACATTGGAAAGACAGATGTACACCCTTGTTCATAGCAGCTCAGTTCGTGATAGCTCAATCTTGGAAACAACCCAAATGTCCATCAAATGGAGACTGGATAAAGAAGATGTGTTTTTTTTTAATAAAATGGAGTATTATTCTGCCATAAAGAATGATAAGATTGATTCATTTATGTGTAAATGGAGACACCTGGAGGACACACTAGTAAGTGAAATAAATAGATCACAGATAGGCAAATACTGGATTTTTTCTTTGATATGAGCACCTGTAGATGCAAATGAGCTCTAGAAAGTATGACAGCTTTTACAGAGTGGGAAATTTCCATAGGAAATTTGGTGTGGGAATGTAATGAGGGGAAGGAATAAATATGATTCTGAAAGAAAATAAAAGAGCATGTATATAGGGGGTGGGGAGGTGTGGGTGGGTAGAGATATGGGTAAAAATGAGAATTAACTTGTGTCATATATTGGTACAAATTCCCCAGTGTTATGTGTGATTGTGAGATGTACATAAATTGTAACAATAAAGAATTAAAAAAATAAAACCCAAATCCAAACTAAACAAACAAAAAAATAGAACTGAAATGTTGAACTTGAAAACTAAGTGTAGTACTGCTGCATGCTTAGGAGTACAAACAGCCACCTGAAACTCAAGAAGCAGCAGCAAATGGATTCTCCTCTGGATTCTTCAGAGGGTATGTTGTACTGATACAGGTTTTGGTGACTTGTGAGAGAATAAATTTTCACTATTTAAAAGCCAAAAAGGAAGAGAGAGAGAGAGAGAGAGAGAGAGAGAGAGAGAGAGAGAGAGAGAGAGAGAGAGAGAGAGAGAAAGGCACTTTCAGAAACAAGGCTGTGCCAAATGTCCAGTAGCCAGGAAAGAGTCATGTTGTCATTTATCACCAGAGTTAACATCTGCCACCCTCCCTTTCTGCAGAGCGGTGTCATGGAAAATGAATCCCACAAAGACAACGTGTCCTCTTCCACTTACCTTCTCACATTGGCATTTTGCATTTGCTCACTTTGCCATAACCTCTGATTGTGTTATTGTCCCTTATGAGATCTAAATAGCAGCATCTGTCCAGTGCTTGGATCAAACTACAAGGTTTCAAGTTCCTTCTTTTGTGCAGTTCCTTTGACAATGGTGCTCAAGTGTCAATTCTACTTCCTTAAAAGGACTACCCTCCTTTAAAATATCTTGCCATAAGCTGGGCCACACCTGTAACCCCAGCACTTGGAAGACTGAGGCAGAAGAACTGATACAACTTCAAAGTCACGTATGTTATGAAGTGAGTACAAGTGCACCCTGTACAACAGCGTAAGACCGGTCTCAAACAACCACAGAAATACCTTTACATGGGGCCAGAGATTTAGCTCAGTGGTTCCAGTGCCTGCCTCGCAAGCTCAAGGTCCTGAGTTCGATCCCGGTAGCCACATACAGTGCCGGGCCTGGTGGCTCACGTCTGTAATCCCAGCACTCGGGAGGCAGAGGCAGGAGGATTGCTGAGTTTAAGGCTTGCCTGGGCTACATAGTGACCTCAGGGCCAGCCTGGACTACAAAGCGAGACCTTGTCTCAAAGAAAAAAAAAACCTTTACATGAAACTGAAGAATAATTGAGTTTTTGTTAGGCTCTCTAGTAAGAACACAAACTCTGAGAATGTTCACACTGCAGGAACATCATTGTTTTAACATACCACTTGTTAGTAATAAAATGTATTAAATGCATGAAATGTATTTAATAATAAATGTATTAAATGCATGAAAATTACTCAATCAATAAATATTCAAGGAGACCTGCCACAAGTACTCATTAGTGACAGAGCTGGGGCAAGGATCCAGGACTCCGTGGTCAACAGGTTCCGCCCTTCCCCAAGGGCCCACTGCAGAGCACTGACTCTGCACAAGCCTCCCTTCTAAGACTGAAGGGTAGGAAAGATTGTACTCTTCAAACCTATAGTCAGCTTTCGTTCTCCTCTTTTCCGAAAGGTAACCTTATAACCTTCTTGGAGGTCTCTACTTCTCAGTACAATCACCTTATAGCCCCTCTATGTGCACTGGTATCTCTATTTATATTTTATTTCCATACACTTAGCTGCAAACAAAAAGCTCTCCCTTTCAGAGAATGTTTCCAGCCACTGTGCTCTCTACTTTGAACTTCTTTCTCCTATGCCAGCAGCTTTTCCCTCTTCCCTACTGTGAAATTGACCGAAAACAGCATGAAGCTGACAGGTTTTTGTATAGTCACCAGACATAGCATCAAAAAATGTGATATATTCTCCCTCTTTTAACAGAAAGCATCTACCAGTGCACCTTTATTATTGTTGTCATTATTATTGTCATTATTCACCAAGTGCTTTTATTATCCAAAAAGATGATTCAGAACTAAAGACGGCTCGCCAATTATTCTCGAGTGAATCTCTTCTGGGGAAAGACTTATACCTAAATACAACTTTTAATTGTGTTATTGAAGAATAGTGTAAGTAAAAATGGATTCTTCTGATTTTTCCTGTTCATTTGAGTTCAATAGCTCATAGCATATATTTTTTAAGAAGAGGCAGGAGAATTACCCTGCTTTTGTGCAGAGAGAAAGAAAAATATAGGAGGGGGACAGAGAACTGTAAAAATAGCATTGATGACAACATTAGACACAAACTCAACTTTCATATGCACTGTTAAGTTAAAATTATAGAATGGCATTTGTTGGAGATGGTACGGTGGACTTTTGCACCATCATGACAGATGTAGGAACCACTGCAATGAGGTTTTGCATACAGGTTTTTCAAGAGACTGTTTTACCTTGGAATATAGCAAAAGAAAGGTGGGAATTTATAAATAAAAGTAGGGAGGAAGATGGAAATGATAAGTGCATAAAAATAGCTAAAAGGAAACACCAGATGTTGAGGGGTTATCTAACAAGATTGTGAGGACAAGCCAGAGTGACCCCATTACTGCAGAGATGATGGCCTAAGGAACCCAACAGGATAGCAGGGTGGGGGATTCTAGTTCAACTAACTCATCAGGAGTGTGGACCAGGTAGAGATGAAATGAACATGGAAGCCAAAAAGTCAGGCCTAAGGGCTGGGGATTTAGTTCAAGTGCTACCACGCCTATCTTGGAAGCACTAGGACCAGAGTTCAGTCCCTGGTACCACCAAAAAAAAAAAAAAAAAAAAAAAAAAAAAAAAAAAAAAAAAAAAAAAAAAAAAAAAAAAAAAAAAAAAAAAAAAAAAAAAAAAAAAAAAAAAAAAAAAAAAAAGTCAGGTCCAACTTGAAAAGGGAGTTCAGAGGAGCCTGGTTAGAGATTGTTCAAGGAGAGGTTCCCACAAAGGTTCTCAGGTCCCCTCTAGAGTTGTGAGTCTGAGTATCCCAAGGTACCACTATAGTCTGAGCCGGAGGATCTTATACAGACCCCAAATTCAAGCCACTAATTTCCCCTGAAATATACTCTATTTCTTGTGTGCCCCATAGTAGGTTCATAGCTTGTATGTCCCAGGGTACCCCCTAGTGCACTAATGCTAAACTTCCCACTTTTCCCTGGACATTCCTTTCTGAGTACTGTGCCTCATGGCTAGAATCTCTTTACAACAACGCTGTGCTTGGAAAACCACTTACACGTCACCCCTTCTAGTAATTTATCTGTTAGCCTTTTTTTATTGTTTGGTCACCTTATCATTCTAACCACCCTCCCTCACTATTATTGCCAAGTAACTTTTAGATCACTAACCTACATGAACGTCAAAATTGCCTGTGGAGCTTTTCAATCGTACAGCTTTTCAAGCCTCTCACCAAGAGATAGTGACACAATAGGCCTGGAATAAGACTAGGAGCTTTGAATTTCTAGAAGATTCTAGGGAACAACCATGAGGGGACACTCCTAGAAGACAAGGCTGTGTTTCACTCAATCTTTTAGCTAGCATGTAGTACAGAATGTGAATGTCAGAGCAGACCCATCTGCTTTGGTTGGGAAGGTGTGTCAATACGCAGATGCCTGGAAGCCCAGTGGGTGCTGAGGGAGAGTAAGACATCCTGAACTCCTCCAAGAGTGAGAGGAGACTCAAAAGGACATTCTAAATTTAGATCAGACTCTCTGGAGTAGATAACAGAACAGAAGCCCATCTTCTTCTTTAAGGAGGCTTGGTTAGTCTAAAGAGCAAAATGATCTGCATTTAATCTCTGGCAGACTCTCCTCCACCTTGTAGATCTTCCATTTTTCCCTGTGCTCTCAAAGGTACATCATCGCTCCCCTAACCACAGAGGAGGCATCTGTCTCCAAGACCCAATGGATCAGAGGGCCTGAATAGGGTGCCTGGATATGCAGAGGGCTAAAGTCTCTCTCATCAAGGGAGTTTCATCTATCCAAAAGGCTGAATGTGGCAATCTGGAGATGGGAATCCAACCGAAAACAAAAACCACTTTTTAGAACACCTGCAAGCTTGAGCTGAAGTTGTATGTGGATGGTTTCTGCTGCACAGAAAAGCGATCCTCCCTGGGTCCTGGGAGGTGTTATCTCTGTCGGAGTCGGGCGCTTTCTACTCCCCCTGCCACGTGCCTGTGGTCTGGCAGCAGCCAGAACCTTTTGGGTATTCTTTGTAAGGGCCATTTGAATCCATAATTCAAACTTGAGAGCATTTTCAATGTGAATGGAGTAATGCTCCATTTAATTTTATTGCCTTAGGCTTACTCAGGAAAGGGGAGATGGGGAGGAGAGGAGAGCCTGCTCCTTTCCTCACGAGCAAAGGCATCTGCTGCTAGTAGAAAGATGCCTCCAGCATTCCTTTATAGGCAAGTAATTCTGGGCATAAAATAAAAACATCTCTTTTCCTCCTCAACCTGCCAGCTGGTTCTGCATATCTGGAAAGAAGCTCTGTGTGACTGGGCTACACGAAAGGTTGTCCTGCTGCAAACATCAGCTGTCACAGCGCAGTGTGACAAGAAGGGCAGGCGCTTGATCCCAGGAGAAGCATTCAGTGCACTCCAGTGCAGCCACCAGAGATGCTCTGAATAAACCTGAGAGCATCAGGTAGATGTTGGACTGTGGAGAACCTTGAAGGTGGTTCTCAAGGGCCTGTCTGTGTTTCAATGTCTATTTTCACATGGAGAAGTGGCAAGCTATTTCCACACACAAATGTCACCTCCTTGAAAAAAACAGTAATAGAGATGGAGAAAAAAATAGAAGGATGAATCTAATGTCATTAAAATCCCTAATCAACATGAAATCATAGATATCCCAGCACTCTCCAGGGTTCCCAGCTGGTACTCTGTGGGACAGGGGAAGGAAATGTAACTAGAACCGTTGGATTAGGTTCTAGTCTCCTGTAAGTTGATGGCACACAGCGAAATAATAATTAGACAGAAATGAGGCTTAGAGAAGCTGAGCTTGTGCCTGATCCAAACTACTCTGGGTAGCAAAAGATTCCAGACCTCAGCCTGCCACACCTTTTATTCAGCACAGCTAGAGTAACAAAATGTAACAAAGATTCTGAAGGCAGGGCAGACACCCACAAAAGTGCCAGAGATGTTTTGCAGATGAAGATTGCACAGGACAGGGCAGACTTGTAGTTCTGCCCTGAAGCATCACAGCATGTGGGACCACCAGAGTCCTTGTTGTTTACCAGAGGTGAAGGTGAGTTAAGTCCATCTGCACTAGAAAGGCCTTGTCAGTTTCATTCCTCACATTACTTCTCCCAAACAGAACTATTTTTAACATAGTTAAGGCCAAAGTCATCTGCAAGCAGGAAGGCCTGCTCAGTTTTGACCTTCCAATTATTTCTTCCCAATAGTACTCCAGCACACTTACTCAGGTAAGCCATGAGAAAGGCTCCTGTAGGAAGAAAGGCAGGTGATTTCCCTATTCCTTGTGGGAATGACGACCCTACCACACTTTGATCAGGGCCACAAAGCTCACTGGAGCCCTGGTCTCTGAGAACAAGTGTCCAGTGGTAGGTTATACGTGAGGTTTAATTTGAACTTTACTGAGCATGTTACATTCCAAAGTGAAGAAAATTAAGGGTAGTGTAGTATGTGACAGTGAAAAAGCTCATCAGTTGGAGTATAGCCATTTTGACAATATTAGTTCTTCCTATCCAGGAATGAGGGATGTCTTTCCATTTTTTGATATCCTTTCAATCTCCTTTTTCAGAGTATTGTAGCTTTCAGTGTAGAGGTCTTTCACCTCCTTTGTTAGATTGATTCTTAGATATTTCATTTTTTAGATGCTATTGTGAAAGGGATTGACTTTTCAGCTTCTCTGTCGGTGACTCTGTTTGTGTATAAAAAGGCTATTTCCTTCTGATCATTGACTTTGTATCCAGTTAGCTAAATCTTGGAAGCAAACCAAATGCCCATCAATTGGAGACGGGATAAAGAACATGTGATTTTTCTATAAAATGGAGTATTACTCTGCCATAAAGAATGATAAGTTTGAGACATTTATATTTAAATGGATGTTCTTTCAGGACATACTCATAAATGAGATAAATAGGTCACAGATCTGTAAATATTGTATCTTTTCTCTGGAATGAGATGCTGAAGATGTAAATGAGCTCTAGAATACATGGTAGATACTGTGAAGTAGGAAATATTCAAAGGGGGCTGGAGATTTAGTTCAGTGGTTCCAGTGTCTGCCTCACAAACTCAAGGTCCTGAGTTCGATCCCGGTAACCACATACAATGCTGGGCGTGGAGACTCACACCCACCAGCAATCAGCACCACATACCACAGTGCCAGGCGTGGTGGCTCACACCTGTAATCCCAGCACTCGGAAGGCAGAGGCAGGAGGATTGTTGAGTTCGAGGCTTGCCTGGGCTACATAGTGGGCTCAGGGCCAGCCTGAACTACAAAGTGAGACCCTGCCTCAATTAAAAAAAAAAAGAAGATAATATTCACAAGGAAATGGGTTACGTGGGTAAGTAACAAGGGTAATAAAAATATGATGGTAATAAGAAAAGGGAAACAAAGCTTATGTTCATAGGGATGGGGGTTGTAGGGTGGGTGGGGGAGTAGAAAAAAATGGGAATTAAATTGTGTCATATGCTGGTACAAATTCTCAATATTGTGTGTGATCGTGATGTGTGTATATAATGTATCAATAAATATTCAAATTAACGTCGTTTAGTGGTCTATATAGACATGTGTACTGACTGCTGCCTGCTGTAAGGCCCGACCACTCCGGGATTCTAGCCACTTGCCTAATTAGCTATTTGGCACCACATCACCCTCCAGTCCTAGTTATCAGCGAGTTGCACCGAGAGGCACGCTTGATTGAAGAGTGGCTTAGGAAGTGGCCAGGCTTAGGGACGTTGCCAAACAATCACAATCATGACCTAATTGAGCTCATCAGATTTTGTTGCTTAGACAATCTGAGAACCCAGTATCAAAAAAAGAGAGGAGAGAATTAGCAGTTTAAAGGAAACAAAGACATTCTGCTTACCAAATAGGCAGATACAGCTTGTGTCTAATGACCAGGGTGGCAAGTTATTTTATAAAGAACTCATATTTATTTAACTTTGTAAAGCATTAATTATCATAGAACTAAAAATTAGCATTTTTCTAGACATACTTATGTCTTTATTTTTATTCATGATATCTGTTTAATGCCAGTGCACTTATGAAAATTTGTTACTGTGATAAGAATGCTTAACATGAGATCTAACCTATAAATAATTCTTAAGTGTGTAAGACATTACTGTTGACTGGAGGTAAAATGTTGCACAGCAGATCTCTACAGCTTATTGGAACAGGAAAGGAGATAGCAGGGTATAGCAGGGTATAGGAGAGAGTAGATACAGGCTTTCCAGCCTCAGTGCCAAACTGTAACCCTGAAAAACGCACCTTGCTCTCAAGCTACTTAGTTCAGTTAGGAAAACAAGTAAGTAATCAAAACTAGAGCAGATAGAAATTCTAGATGTCGGCAGAGACACAGCTCAGTAACACGTGTTATGTAAAACGAGGCAGGATGTCTGCACTGGACACAAATCCTCAGGAAAGCAATGGTCCTTATTCCACTGGTGGAAGAAGCATGAAAGCAAATCCTTGTTACCTATCTGGATTAGAATTGCTGCTAGGAAACGATCCTTTTACTCTTCTAGGTTATATTTTTCCCCCCCTAAAAACAAAAATAAGTCACTTTCAAATGAAAGTGAGAAGCCTCTACGATGTTTTGGTCACATCACTACAATTTAATTATCTATCCCATTTCTCTGCAGCCGTCTCAAAAATTAAATTTCTCACATTTCTGATAGTGAATTTGGCTTCATGATAATAAGATCACATTGATAACTGAAACTAATACATGAACTAAACATTCCATTTCAATCAAAGACATCCAATTTCCCCCAGCAATTTCCTAGCCAGATCTTCTGATGCACTAAACTAAAAAGAAACCAGATATTAAAGGAGGCATAACAAGGTTCAGATTATATTCTGAGGTTTTTCAGCCCCCATGTACCAGAGCTTCTGATGCAGCTTTTTTTCTTCCAGTTTAAATTCGACTACTTCAATAAAAATCTCGGTAGCTTAACATGACAGCAATTTATTCCACTTTATTCCACGACAGCAGTGGCAGGTCGGGCCATTCCCTAGGAAATTTGTTCCACATGACAATGTAGACATGAAGATGCCCTCCGCCCTGCTTTATAGAGTATGTGTAATAGGACGAGAGAATGAGGAGAGGTGGAAAAAATGTAGCATTGCATAAAGAAACTGTGTGTGTCAATTTGAATAAATTGACTAATACGCCTACCTTGAAAATATAAATACAATGACACACAAACCACATAGGCAATACTGATTAATGTAGCACCTAGTTAGTGGAAGAAAAATATTGCTAAAGAAGTACATGTATTATTTAGGATTTTTAGAACTAACATCAACCTCAAGCCAATATATGAAGGTAAATTGGAACTTACCTCAGTTTTTCTTTTTCCTTTTTGAGACAGGGTCTCACTTTGTAGTTCAGGCTGGCCCTGGGCTCCTTCTGTAGCCCAGGCAAGCCTCAAACTCAGCAATCCTCCTGCCTCTGCCTTCTGAGTCCTGAGATTACAGGCGTGAGCCACCATGACCGGCATTGTGGGGTGTGGTACTGATTGCTGGTGAGTGTGAGTCACCACGTCCAGTATTATTGTATATGGTTAACAGGGATCAAACTAGGAACCTTGCACTTGCTAGGCAGGCACTGGAACCATTGAGCTAAATCTCTGGCCCACCTCAGTTTTTAAATCAGACTCAACCAGCAGAATCTTTTTTTTTTTTTTTTTTTTTTTTTGCTTTTTGGAGACAGGGTCTCGCTTTGTAGTTCAGGCTGGCCCTGAGCTCACTATGGTGCCCAGGCAAGCCGCCGCGAACTCAGCAATCCTCCTGTCTCTGCCTCCCGAGTGCTGGGATTACAACCAGCAGAATCTTATTGTAATAAGAAAAAAGAATACAAGACAAACAATCTTAAAATTGAAATTTAAGTGGAAGCAAGAACGTACCAAATATATTGAATAAAGTTGTGACTAATCTAACACCTGTAAACAGTAGTTACTACACTGCTAAGGGGAAAATACTCTTGCCTAGAAATTCTGCATTTTATCTGACTTGGGAGTTGATGGTACCTAAATGGTGCCACTTATATAAAACCCTAAAAAAATAGACAGAAGCCCATGAGGAAAGGGGTCTCACTCACTATGCCTGTTATACGAACTTTTCAAGAACTCTATAAAAAACATAAATTTGTACTTAGGGCATCTCCACCTTGCAAGTATTACTCCTATGAGAACAACTGACCACCAACTGCTCTTTCTTACTAAGAAATTAAAACTGTCTTTGTTAATTCTTGTAATTAAGGATATTATTTCAAACAACTAAGGTAACCTTGGTCATTTGACCTTTGGAATGCTTTGCCTTTCTTCTTCTTCTCTTTTGTTTTCCTGTACCAGGGATTGAACTTGGGCCCTTGTACACCCAAGGTTGATGCAGTACCACTTGAGCTAAATCCCAGGCCCTTGCCTTCCTTTTATATATCCATGGCTCAGCATGCTGTGCATATCCCAGATTACAGTCCCTACTATTCCCAAGTAAACCTTTTGCTTTATAGAGCTGATCTCTCTGTACTCATTTTAGATTGGCAAGGATATCTTATAATTCATCTATGAAGGCAGCTGATCATTAACTAAATATCTTTATTTAGCTTTAACAGATTAAATAAGAGGATCATGTTTTAGGCATCATAAAGTTTTTTTGGACATTAGTTACCAGTTGCTAAAATAAAGGGTAGGATGCTAGACAAGACTTACAGAAATCCTAGGACAATCTAACGTGACCATTCTTTCTCAGGAGAAGAAAAGAAAGTAAACAGATTGTAGCACAGTTTGTAACCTAGTAAAAAGATCTGTACACTTCTTTTCCAGAAGATATACACATTCAGCGAGATGAAAATGCAATACCAGCCAAATATCTTGTTCAAAGCTCTTGGTTAGAAGATTGTATGGACTTGCTTTTTATAGTTCCTTTAGAGAAGAGCAAGAATCTCATTTCTCACTGCCCTGAAAGAACTATGAGAGTATTATTACTGATACAAACAGTGCAGCCAAAATTTCTGCTCTGAAGAACATGTAAAACTACATTAGGCTACCGCTCCAGACTTCCTTCTCCCTGCAGGAACAGCCACTTTCTTTGCACCAGTCTTAGGGGGTGATAAGCAGATACTTGTTGCTATATCCCAGCACCAACCAAACTCTGCAACCTTGAGTTTCAGGACAGGTAAGGTCTTAAAAGCTTTGGCAGCATGTTGGAAGCAAAATATATAGGTAAGAGCACACCTTATAATTGTATTTAATTGTGAAAAAACAGACAACAAACTACTTGTCCTCAAATGTTCATTTCATTATAAAGATAAGAATATCAATAACTTCTTACTCTGGTTTCAGAGACATTCTTAGATTTTAGGAAAGTCCTATGACATTTCCAGGAGTGGTGGATTAGTTTATTATATGTTAAGTTTCCTTGCAACTTCAAAGCATTACATATGCATTAATATGGCTAACTTTATATACTTATAGAATCACTGAAAAAATAAGTAAAGAAAATGTTCAAAAGATAGGAAAGCCTAACCAGGAGTAATGATGTACATCTGTAATTCCAGCACTCAGGGGGCTGAGACAGGAAGATTTCCGTAAATTTGAGCCCAGCCTAGACTACTTAGTGAGTTCAAGACCAGCCTAAACTATATAGTGAGACTCTGTCTCAAGGAAACCCCAAAATAAAATAAAATAAATCCTTAAACATTTTTAAAAGATAGGAAAGGAAATACAATGAGAACAGAGTTAGTATCTCCATGAAGGGAACAGTGATCTTTATGATATGGCATTGTGTGCAGTCATATACTGGACTGAAATATTTCATTTGGTAACTTTTACACCAGGAATTGTATGGTAAGGATTTAATAGCCTCCACTATTGTTCTGTTGTTAATCCCTCTGTAAAAATATGTGCTGAACTCTCGTAGCTAATTCAAACCTGAAAAAAATTTGGAAAATATAAACAAACAGTTGTTTATACTCTATAGAGTACTAAGCAGGTATGAAGTTGTTCAAACACAGGGGATTTTTTTTTGAACTGTGTCTAGCTCATTAGTTTTTATTCAGCCATACTTATGATGGCCAAAAAGTCTTCAAAAAAATAATGCAACATAAAAAACTCAGTTTGAAACTAATGTCACAGGGAAAAATCATCTTTAACCCTAGATTTTTAAAAGGAGAATAATGAAAGTGCTCGTTTAAAAGCAAATCAAAATTGAAAAGATAGGCAAAGGGGACTACTTCACATGTAAAGTAACTAGAGTATTTTCTTTAATATAAGCCAGGAGTGATGTTTATGCAAACTGTTATAAGTTGCCTGGAATACATGAAATTCTAAGAAGTGGAATAGTACATGCTGTGTGATGAATTATACAAGACTTCTGGAAATAAAATAGCAGAGACAATACACACTTGCGTCGTTATGAAATTTAAAAAAATGAGATGTGACAGAAGTGCTTTTAATATGGTCTTTTGAAGTCTGTATAAAAAGCAAATAAATGAGTCCACATCATTTTGAAATACATATGCCCACTTAGGAACCCCTAATAGGCTGACTGTAGCAAATGGTACAGAAATGGTGTTTGTTCCCAAGCCAGAACAGGAGGAACTCAGTGGATGACTTCTTGTCTCCCAGTTCTAGAAAGGTGACTTCTCTAATTTACTCGCCCGCTGTCCAAAAATACAACAAGCCAGATGCCTGTGGGTTCGGGTGTGTCTAATTGAGCCACAGTGAGCATCTAGTGACCTGGAAATGTCTACTCTAGCTTTTGTCAGAACAAATCATGGGGCTATCATCGTGTCCCTTTAGGGACTAAGCTGGGATCAGATACCCAGTCCTGTGTAAAGTGACCGGCAGAAGCTGCTGCCCACCCAGCCCCTGTGTGCTCAGAGCGGGCTGCTCTGCTGGGAAGACCTGGTCCAAGTGTTGGGGCAGAAAGGAGGATGCTCAGGTCAACACTGCAAGTGCCCTGGAGAGAGACCCAACCAGGAGCTCCCATCGCCGTGGAGCTGAACGGACCATCTCCCAGCAACACTGACACATTCACCAACCTGAAAGGTTTTGTTTTGTTTTTTAAAAAGGGTTTCACTATGTAATTCAGGCTGGCCTTGGACTCTCAGTGCTCCTCCTGCCTCGGCCCCTGGTGTGCTGAGATTGCAGGCGTGAGGCCCTATGCCCAGCTAACCTGAAAGCTCTTCAAACCCTGTCATTCAGGGATTTTCAGAGCCTGTCATTTCAAACCCTGTCATTTCAGAGGCTTCGTCATGCAGGAATGAGGTAGCAAGTAACTAAGTCTCCCACTTCTCTCTGGGAGAGGAGAGGAGGGTAGGGCTCAAAGATCCAGGTTTCTGATCTTGGTCTTGTAACCAGCCCCTATCCAGAAACTTCGCAAGAAAAAGACAGTATCATCCAGGAGATTCCAAAGGGTTTGGGATGTCTGGGTGCAGAAACCAGAATTGAAAAACGAATACCAGAACAAAGAAGTGACTAGCAGCCTTATAACTCAGGAAATTATAAATATTTTAGTAACTCTGACTGGAGCAAGGGACAGCTATATAATCTCAAAGCAAGTTTTTCTTGTTTTGTGTTCAACCTGTATCAACCATATCACTCACTGGTGAACATTTTAACTGTTTTGTTCTATATGCCACCTATGAACATAATTGATTTTAGAACTGAATCCTTCCACTTATTAAATTCACTTAAATGACAGTCTTCCTGTTCAGGCTTTTTTTCTTTTTGCTTTTCATTTAAAGACAGGTTTGTCTAGGTTGTCATTTGAGTTTGAGTCTTTATTCTGAAACATTTTTTATAAATGAAAATTTATAAAGAGTATCCTTTTTTTTTTTTTTTTTTTTTTGAGACAGGGTCTTGCTTTGTAGTTCAGGCTGGCCCTGAGCTCACTATGTAGCCCAGGCAAGCCTGGAACTCAGCAATCCTCCTGCCTCTGCCTCCCAAGTGCTGGGATGACAGGCGTGAGCCACCACGCCCGGCACTGTGGTATGTGGTGCTAATTGCCGGTTGATTGCCAGTGGGCGTGAGTCTCCACGCCCAGCATTGTATGTGGTTACCTGAATCGAACTCAGGACCTTGCGCTTGCGAGGCAGGCGCCGGAACCACTGAGCTAAATCTCTGGCTCGTGTTCCTCCATATTTTTAAACAGAAGAATAAATAAAAATATTTATAGCTTTAGATTCTAAGAGTTTCTCATGTAAGTCAGTACTTCTGCCAATTGTTTCTTTGCAGGTTCCTTGATATGAACCTGCAACCGAAATTTCACAATTATAATCTGTTCTGCTATAACTTTCAGCTTGAACCTTAGAAACTTGAACATGTTTTGTTGAACCATCACATTGCAAATACTTTCTCTCACCCTTTGCTAAGGCTCTGAGAAAGGTTTTTTTTAAAAACGTTTCGAAGATATTGCCCATAGTAACAGATTTGTGAAAGACCGTGGTATACTTTCAATTTTAAAATTACTTTCAAGCTCTTTGAAAAACTGGAGTGGGTTAAGAGATATTTCTCATTTAAAACAAAAAACCTACTTCTAAAGTAAAGCACCTTTGGCATATGTCGATTTGTGGGAGTTAAGTGAGAGGAGATCACACGATGTGGTGGCTGTACGTCCAGCAGCAACTTGATGGAACTGACTTTCTGGTGTTGCTCTACCTTGGCACTAAAAATACTAGGAGTTTTAAAGAAGTTGCTTGAGTTTTTTGTTTGTTTTGTTTTGCTTTTAGGAAAATTTTGAAAGATTTGTTCTCAAAGGGTCCCAAATGGATCCTAAATATAGAAAGTCCAGCTGTCTCCAGTGACAATTTTCTACTCTCCCAGTGAGGACTGGACTTAGGACGTTGACAAAACGTTGACAGTACGTTTTGTCCAGCCCTCTGATGCTGGGTACAGAGACAGAACAAGAAGGAAGAAAGTGAGCCCAGACCCACATGCTGAACCGTAACATTTTCTGCCTTTTTTATAGGGGTTTTACTTCCAAGGCCCACGTTCGCTGCTCTCTGCTCACTACTCCCCCGGCCTCAGTGAAGCCCAGTTCCCATACTTCGTCTTAGTACCTATGCACATCAGCAGTGTTCAGCAGTCCAAGCTTGTGTGCTAAGAAGAAAGTGAAACATTTCACAAAGTATGAAAGATAGACGGCCATCATGCTCTCATAAACACTTTTTGTAACTGAGGATAAAAATGCTTCACCATTTGCTAGGAAGTCTGGAGAAAAGCCAAGTTCATTCTTGCAAAGAATATAACAAGGTTAAGGTCCAAGATACTATGACCATTTAGTTAAGTGAAAGGTGAAGGGGGACCATCTGTTTGCTGTGTAAAGTAAGCAAAAAGCAGACATCTGAGGAGATGGGTGATGGAGTGGAAATAGAGTGGAACTAAAATTCAGATGTTTGCGTGATAGCCCTAACTTTGCAGATCATAGCACTAGTGTGATTTTGGGGGAGGTCAGTTAATCTTAGAGGATCCCCATTTTCTTAGGAGCATATCCATATAAATTCAAATAATTTTTCTTTACCTCAATCGACTTTTCTTACTAATGCAGACATACATCAAGCGTTTGCTCATAATAGGGATTCAATATTCAAAACTAAATGTTCAAGGGTAACCTAATTAGGAAGGCAGCGGGGCTGTGGCTATTTCTGACATGACTCCAATGCCCTTTAGAAGTGTCCTTAGGTCTGCCCAGCCATGCCTCTAGCTGTCACTGCGTTAATACCCTTTGCTGACTTAATAGAGAGCAATATTTATATGTTAAAATTCCCTGCCACCCTCACAAAAATAATATGGACATTCTATATATTTAATGGCATGGACAAAAAGTACTGGTTTCAGTGCATTTCTTTATAAGCCAAAATGGATTATTTTCCCCAAATCACTGAAACTGGATAATGCCAAGCATCTCAATCCTCATGAAGAGAGGAAGATCAGAGGGTTTATTGTGCTGTTTCTTGGGGACTTTTCATGGGCTCAGGTGCCCACATAAGTGAAAATCATTTTCTTTAACATAGGAAGGCGTCTGACTACCATAACTATGTGTGTCTTTTTAAGAAGTTATTCATGGAGGGCCTGAGATTTAGCTCAGTGGTTCCGGCGCCTGCCTTGCAAGTGCAAGGTCCTGAGTTCGATCCCAGTAACCACATACAATGCTGGGCGTGGTGACTCACGCCCACCAGCCATCAATACCACATACCACAGTGCCGGGGGTGGTGGCTCACGCCCACCAGCAATCAATGCCACATACCACAGTGCCAGGCGTGGTGGCTCACACTTGTCATCCCAGCACTCGGGAGGCAGAGACAGGAGGATTGCTGAGTTTGAGGCTTGCCTGGGCTCCATAGTGAGCTCAGGGCCAGCCTGAACTACAAAGTGAGACCCTGTCTCAAAAAAAAAAAAAAAAAACCAAGTTATTCATGGAATATTAAATAAGAAATCTTTTTAATTTATGCAATAAGGACAAATCCTATTATCCAAAATATGAGTTCAGAAAATTTACAACACAAAGAAATGAAATATATAATTGCAATAATAGGCTAAACTCATTTTCTGGTGACCCAAATTGTTGGTATCAGGGAAACTTATTTCTATATTGGTGTATATCAATAATTCAGTAATCTGAAACAGCATTGAGGATAAAAACATCTGCTTAGTTAATTTATTTTAATACTAAAAGCACCCAACAAAGTCAAGACAAAAACATCTATAAGGATTAGCTTGCTGGGTTGTTCATTGATAAAGATAATCTTCTGAAATAAATCCTTATTTCCACAAGGCTGACTTTGGATACAATCAATCCCAAATTTCCCATGCTACCTTCCATACTAATCCAAAGTTTCCTCCCATCATTTTTATTTTTATTTATTTATTTATTTATTTTTTGAGACAGGTTCTTGCTTTGTAGTTCAGGCTGGCCCTGAGCTCACTGTGCAGCCCAGGCAAGCCTCGAACTCAGCAATGCTCCTGTCTCTGCCTCCTGAGTGCTGGGATTACAAGCGTGAGCCACCATGCCCAGCACTGTGGTACGTGACACTGATTGCTGGTGGGCGTGAGTCACCATGCTCAACATTGTTGTGGTTACTGGGATCGAACTCAGGACCTTTGTGCTTGTGAGGCAGGCACCAGAACCACTGAGCTAAATCTCTAGCCCCATAAATCCTTATTTAAAGCAGTAACATACATTTGTCTCATCCACTCCTTATTCCCCTTGATATTAAAGATTTTCTTTCTATTTTTAAATGATCTAAAATGTATCATATTTTTGAATATCATAAGATATTCACTCATTAATAGTTATTCACAATTCAAGTAAAATTCCTCAATAAAATGTATCCCTTAATCTATTCTGTGCATAAAATACTTCAGAGCTCACTCAATAGGTATTTACTGAAACAACTATGTGCTAGGAGTGACTTTGTCTTCATTTTGATGAGTTTAAGCAATATGCAATTTGATTAAAATAAAATAATTCTCCAGATTTCAGCAATGTAGTCATAGAATTCCGACTTTTGATCATTTTAACAAAAGGTCAACTTGCTTTCTATTTGTCCCCATTTAAAATATTCCTGCCCAGATATACCATAACAAAGTATATAGTAATCAGTTATGTGGTTTTGATCTTATTAAAATCCTTTAAGTACCTGTAATTTCAAATGAAGCTTTAAATCTGTCTACTCAGTTATCTGTTCTTCATAGCTTGGCCTTTGGAGTTAACGGTGCTTAGAGAAAGATTCTGATTCTGTAATTTATAAAATATGGAACTTTAGATGAGTCACATGACCTTTCAGAATTTCAAATTCTTCATGTTTAAAAGCAAAACAATAGCATGCCTACCTCACAGAGCTGTTATAAGTCTGAAAAATCATCATAAATGAAAAGGACTTTTGTAACATGAACTAAAATACAGTAATTCAATATTGGTTTCCTACTTGTTTCTGTTTTTTACTACTAATATTTTAATTTAAAATATTCCTATTATGAATGTTGAACTTTCTTCTATAATTTTGAGTTGTGTGTTTCAGACTGGCAAAGGGTTTTTCTACATTTTACTTATGGCTTAAGATTCTGTGAAGCTGAATTTTAAGGTGCTGGGCTAGTTAATATTGTAGAGGAAATGTTGAGGGAGTTCAGGCTATGGCAAGAGTATGGCTGGTTGCTTTCATCTAGATTTTCTATGAGAATCAGATTTAAAAAATAGAGCCAAAAGATGCTGAAAAATTTGCTGGTGATCACAAAGTGTATGTGAAGTTGGGACCTAAAAAGTTCTGACTGCTTAAGAAATTAACACCATTAAAAGGTAACTAAGTACTGTACTCTGTGCAGAGATAAGAAGAAAAATGCCCAAGGGGACCTTAGGAAAACAGCAAGACTCCACCTATTACAACCTAAAAGGTACAAAAGTGTAAGTGTTTTGAGAAGAGAGCACCTTGGCCTCCTGCTCAAGAAAGGCTTCTAGGAAACTGATTCTTCAGGATTCACTTCCTGGAGATTAGTCATCCAGGAGCTAAAAGGACTTTGTAGCTACGGTACAAAGTGGGGTAGGTTATCACTTGAGCTGACAGAAGATTGTGGCATCATCTATGTGATTTTAGTTTTCCGGTTAAATAGAATGCAAGAGTTATGGGATTATGGAAGTTTCCATCCATATTTCAAAGGAAGGTGTGGGAGACTGAGCAATGTGGCCCTGTCAGAATGATGTATGAAGCTGTGAGAGAAAAGTTGAAGGCACAGTGGAGACCTCAGGAAATTGGAGATGCCAAATTTTTTTTTTAAATATTAGGTTTTTTAAAAAAATCTTTATTGGTACATTGTATATACACATTATGATCACACTCAATGTCAGGAATTTGTACCAGTATATGACATGATTTTTTAAATTGAATTCTTTATTGGTATAATTTATATACATCTCAAAATCACATATAACATTGGGGAATTTGTACCAGTATATGACACAAGTTAATTCTCATTTTTACCCATATCCCTACCCACTC
Organism: Thryonomys swinderianus; assembly: GCA_004025085.1. Taxonomy (NCBI): domain Eukaryota; kingdom Metazoa; phylum Chordata; class Mammalia; order Rodentia; family Thryonomyidae; genus Thryonomys; species Thryonomys swinderianus. The sequence goes on from PVIC010008180.1 coordinate 48,705, forward strand.
CCCCCTCCTCCCCCCTTTATACATGCTCTTTTATTTTCTTTCTGTATCATATTTATTCCTTCCCCTCATCACATTCCCACCCCAAGTTTCCTATAGAAATATTCCACTCTATAAAAGCTGTCCTACTTTCTAGAACTCATTTGCATCTACAGGTGTTC